>JAODUO010000574.1:160000-170000 GCA_025642075.2 Ridgeia piscesae
ATGAGGCGAATAATCTTTGTATTCATCCATAAAAGGGGCAGATGCGCTTTAGTTTTAGGATGGTTGTTTTTAATGATAATAAGTAAAATATACAAATACACCGTAAACCAGATTTACAACTGAATGGGTATCTTTGCCAAATGAGAACGGTAAACGTTGTTCTTTGCAGAAGGTCTGGCTTTGCCGCCAGAGGAGTGGCAGAAAATGCTGGACTCTTACAGACAGGAGACGAAACGTCTGAAGGAACATTTCAGCGACATTCTCACTCCCAAAGAGGTGTGTATTACAAATTGTATGTTTGGAACATTGCGCAAATCACGTCATTCTTCGTTGCTCCAATTCACTCAGTTATATGAATGAACACCAGGCTATATACAGCGGTGGACATTTGCGCATGAACAGTCTTCGCCCAGTAATTATAGCGTTGCTGAAAGCTTCCCAGAGAAGTCGAGACGGTTTTCGGTTGAACGGATAAGATAATATATTGTAAAGCTCTTTAATTGTATTATATAAGAACGTGATTTTTTAATTACACGTACTATTATTTTTGGGCGAAGTTCTCTCTTATATTCGGACCCTTTGCTTACCTCTCTCCCACTCCGTAGCCACGCCTTCTCTCGCCTACTTGCCATCCCTGTTTCTCCCTCTGCCTCGTCGTATCTTCACCTTCATCACCCTTCCCCTCTCAGTCTCTTCCTCTTCCCACTTGTCTCTCTGTCTATACGTCTGTCTGTATGCCTGTTTATTTGTCTGTACATGTGTCTGTTGTATGTCTGTATGTCTGTATGTCTGTATGTCTGTATGTCTGTATGTCTGTATGTCTGTATGTCTGTATGTCTGTATGTCTGTATGTCTGTATGTCTGTATGTCTGTATGTCTGTATGTCTGTATGTCTGTATGTCTGTATGTCTGTATGCCTGTATGTCTGTATGCCTGTATGTCTGTATGTCTGTATGCCTGTATGTCTGTAGGTCTGTATGTCTGTATGCCTGTATGTCTGTATGTCTGTATGTCTGTATGTATGTATGCCTGTATGTTGTATGCCTGTATGTTGTATGTCTGTATGTCTGCATGTCTGCATGTCTGCTTCTCTGTCTGTCTGTATGTCTGTATGCCTGTTGTATGTCTGCATGTCTGCATGTCTGTATGTCTGTATGTTTGTAAGTTAGTATGTCTGTATGTTTGTATGTCTTTGTGTTTGCATGTCTGTGTGTTTGCGTGTCTATCTCTTGTTGACATCGTTTACATATATTCACATTATGTTGTGTAGATGGGCCTACAAAATTTAACAAAATACTCGTTTCTCTTCAGGTAAATTTCACGTTCCACTCCGCTGAAGGTAGGCCGGGATACCACCTGTGTAAGGTGGCGAAGGAGAATTCTGTCGACCTGATCATCGTCGGCTCGCGTGGACTCGGCACTGTTCGCCGAACAATTCTGGGCAGTGTGAGCGACTACGTCCTGCACCACGCTCACGTGCCTGTCTTCATCTGTCAGCAGAAGTAGTCAGTAGTCAGCGGGCGCCTCGCCAACGTCTTTCTACAGAGTCTGAAGAATCGACACATCTTTTCTTGGAGCGCCGTAAGACAAGACAACCTATTTAGGTCACGGACATTTCCCATAGTTTCACTTCGCCGCAAATTTTACATTTATAAGGAGTTTATTGCGTTAGATAATCGAGTTATGTTCATGGCATATTTTTTTTTCTTACCGTTTATATATCTTTCTTTTTCAATAATTTTTCTTTGTAAGGAACTCGTACTATTTTGAAGAGGAAATAATTGTGTTAGGTAAACAATGTTTTAACTTCTTCGTTGTTTATGGTTAACATTTCTGTATGCAATATACTATATACGTATCAGTGATTGTCTAGAGGTAGACGGGCTACTATACTGTTAGTTTATTTTCAGAATGTAAACTCAATAAAGCGGTAATGTGATGTCATGTATTGCTATTTTCGCGTGTCATTCGCTGATATTGGACATCGTCGCGTCCACTGCCCCGACAGACTAATACTGCACACTCTGGATATGATATGACCAGTTCATGTTCAACTCAAGAGATAAAATGTAAAGCGCCTCGAGCAATCTTGAGCATTTGATAATGTGCTAAATAAGAACTTACCTTAAGTACAGAATGTATATAAATTCTTCCCTTCTCCAATAATATGCCACATACATTTTTTAAATGTATTTCTAATGTTTCTGATATTGCCTATTATGGAACCATCCACACGTCCAAATCGTATAATATTAATAGTTTATAATCATATCCAGAGGATGCAGTATTATTATTAAAACTGAAAAAATTAGTTCAACCGAAGTTAAACGTGCATATATAAAATAAGGACAGGGATAAATTAATTGCACGCAGTCAATCTGCCGATTAATTTAATGCGGTAAATTACCAATCGGATCTGTTTGGGGGGTGGTGGGCCTGCTTGTTGACATTTTGCATGCAATTACAATGATCAAATAACATTGACAAATGCACAACAGTGTCACCGAATTATACAATAATTTTTTTATTAATATATGTTGGCGACGTTGTAACAAAAAACTAATGGAGACACTTCTAACCGAAATACTCATTACGCTACTCGTGGTATTACTTTGCCGTTAGTCGTAATTTGTTTGTCAATAGTTTAGTCTTTATGTTACTCTTTAGACGTCGTCGAAGTATACGCCACATTTCGCAGGTCATTTGCGAATATTCGTATCGTGATTATTTCGAGAGTAGCACTTACAACAAACTCATAACCTACGGTGTTTTGTACAAAACAGTGGCGCTAATAAGTTACTAAGTCGCTCGAGAAAATGGGACCGCATCGCAGGTTGAAACGAGTTTGCCTGCGCGAGAGTGTTCTATAAAGCCCAGCCTATATGTGACAAAATATTGCCGAATTGTGAGTTTTATGATACAAGCATGAAATTCGGCACACACTTAGATTTCATCATTACAAAAATATTTGGATATAGGGCCATCTTAGATTTCGCCCCTGAAGGCGTTGGCGGCCATTTACCAAGATGGCCGCCGTAAACCTATTTTCTCAGATCTTAACAACTGCTTCAAGAAAATCAGTCGTTTTGCTATCTAATATAGGTTTTCGGGGATCACCATTTCAAATATATTACTTTTGATCTTCTCCGACATTCCCATCAGCCATTTGTAAAGATAGCGGCCGCCTAGACTAATTATCCTATATCTCATGACCTACGCCACATAGAGCAGTAACTGTGTTGTTAGAACATAGGTATGTGGACAGCCAATTTCAGTGTTGTAAAATAGTTTGCATTTGACCTTCGTTAACCGTCGTATCCGCCATTTTATCAACTGATGACCGTTAAAACGAATTGTGTCCATACCTTTAAAATGCTCCAGTCAGAAACGTTACATTTGTGTCAAAATGTCCACTGTATTACGTATGACATTCTCCAACTTCAACATCCGCCATTTTTAAAGATGGCGCCTTTCAAATCAAACTGTCCTCAAATCTTAAGAACTCAACCACTTAGAGTGATAACGTTGGTGTCAACATTAAGGTTGTATGTATGTGTAAATAAATAACATATTTATATTTATAAATATGTTATTTATTTATCGTGTCAGACATTCATATTAGCATTTTTCAAGATGGCAACTAAAAATGGAAACATTTTGCATTTAACCTTAAATTCGTCAACCTTCGAATCCGCCATTATATAAAATGACGGCCGCTAAAACGAATTCTGTCGTTAAATTTCGTCCGACTAATGCCAATAATTATGATAGGTGATAGCAAATATAACACTTATTATTGTATTTCAGATCGTAAAAGGTGTAGCTGCTGATCATGTGGCTGCGAGGATGTCACGTGAACAAATTTGAGGAAAGCGCACATCGTTTTAAATATTTGTTCAGTTAGATGATATAAATGCCGAGTGTATTAATAATAACACAAATATAATGTAGAATGTAGTGCAGGTAATCCATAGAGTTATGACAGTCTTCTGTATACTATTTCCACCAGAAGAGTGTAGTTGTCATATAATATCCGAATGGTCATAGTATATAAAGTGGCGGACCAGCCTGGCCATGTGACATCCAATGTACGATGTCTGACGACAAACTGGAACAAATGCGTTCTGTGTCAGGTGGACACACCGGACGTGCTTCGCTGCCCTGCTTATTCAAAACATGACGCATGGTTACAAAACGCTCACTGACAATATCAATTCAACAGGTTTGGTTGCTTGCCTAAGAAAACCAACCTGTCAAGGTTAAATGATGGTGTAGGCATTGAGGCCATTTTCCGCAGCACAAAGCCAAATGACACCACTCTTGTAAATTGCAATTCAACAACTACAGACCTGTTTCGTCACAGTTACAATTCCAGAACTATTTTTTGCTCGACACCCATCCGGAAATCCGCTGTCATCACAGTTGAAGTTTCGTACTTGAGAAAAGAACAAAACCGAATTAAAAAAGCAAGGAAAGAAGCCCCGTTACCTCGGGCAGGGACCCTTTCCGGGTACTGGAAACCACGTCAGTTGCGCCCGGGGCTAACTAAGGGCAGGGACGATCATATCTTCCATACATTTCTTGGAATCTTACACACACACACACAAGAAACGTATTCAACCATACGCGTACACGCAGGTTACACCACTTATATGTAATTCAATAATACGCTGTACAAAATTAATTAATATATCTGAAAAATTATTATTATAAACAGAACGGGGTCGGTGACTTCTTACTAAGACAAACACGTATATGCTGAATTGTGAACGCAAACACTGCCTTGACAGTTATTTTATACAATTTATTTATAACATATATAAAATGTATCATGCAATGAAATTAAACACGAGCCTAAGAAGAAGAAAACGACCCTGTCCAGAACGTGATGTCTGCCATGGTCTGCCTTTAGCACCGGTATATTTCATTCTGCCTTTAGCACCGGTATATTGCATTCTGCCTTTAGCACCGGTATATTGCATTCTGCCTTTACCACCGGTATATTACATTCTGCCTTTAGCACCGGTATATTGCATTCTGCCTTTAGCACCGGTATATTACATTCTGCCTTTAGCACCGGTATATTGCATTCTGCCTTTAGCACCGGTATATTGCATTCTGCTTATCTCGTTCTCTGCAATTGAACTCAATAACTTCATTGGACATCAAGATCAATATCTTGATTCCGCCTTGACGGATGTGCAGTGAAGGAAATAATAACACAATAGTTTCTATCGTTTGTACAATCAGAGATTCTGGTTCGAGGCACATTTTAATCAGAATAGACATTAGAGTAAGCGTTAAATATCGGGTGCTTCTTCACCCACCACCTCAATTACGCTCGGGGCAAAAGTATTCCGATGTCTTGTAAAACCTTCATAGGCGGTCTGGAAATACTCCTCAGACACCTGGCCGTTTCAAGCAAACACTGTGTTGTAGATGGTATGAGAAAATGTCCTTCCGTTTTGATAGCAAAATAATTTTATGTAATTTTGTATAATACATACACTTGCACCTGTTTTATCGGCAAGCCACGGTCTCACCTGTCAGACTATGGTCGGTCTACCGCCAGCCACCGACTGTCTCCGCTCAATAAACTAATCCACTCAGTGATTAGAGTGACGTGGTTTCCATTCCTGGTCAACAATCAACGCTAATGGACATTCATACGATTGGTCTTGCCAATGCTCGTGGCTGTCAGGTGACTGATGGTGGACGCGAAGATTACGCTCTGGCGAAGTGGCATAGTCTTGTCAATGCAGCACGATTATCAGCACAAGAAAGATGAACTGTTGTATGAAATTAACTTAATTTGGAGCATAATTTTGTGAAACGTACAACGTTTCGACCCATAAGCTATAGGTCTTGGTCACGTACTGGTGTTACGTGTGTTGGCTCAGGTTTCGGCGGGATAATAAGGTTTCGATGGCGGGCAGGTCTCTGGTCTCTGTTAATGCTATATATATATATATATATATATATATATATATATATATATATATATATATATATATATATATCGCTTTTTCACTTTCCTCTTGTGCCACTTAGATTCTCGGATATAGACTTTGGTGTCCTGTGGCCCAGCAATGGTTTGTGTGTTCTTTGAACCTCTGACTGAGTGGTGTCTTTGTGTGGCTGCTGTCATTGTCACACGTCATGTTGTAGATGGTTCCCCGTTGATGTTCTTTCGGTGTGTTGTGTTTAGGGTGCACTACCATACCATACAACGGAGGGTGTTAGCTATTTCTACAATCAAATTATCCCTCCGAAACTTGAGACAACACACGTGACACCAGTACGTGACCAAGACCTGTAGCTGATAGCTCGAAATCTCGTACGTTTCGCAAAGTTATGCTTCAAAGTAAGCTAATTTCTTACAACATAACTATGTCTTGGAGCCATGAACAATATATTCCATAAGGATGAACTAGTTTAGTTGTATTACCTCTAGAAACACGTATAAAATAGCGTGAACATAGAAAGGCAACGAGACTGATATACCTTTTTACAACTGCTTGTGTTAACCATTCTTCCACAAAGGAATTTAAACAACTGGCGTTAGTTGAGTATTTGAATGGTCGTGATGATGTTTCGTAGAAGACAGTTATTGGACCAGAGGAAAGGTATGTCGGATTCTGCCGTCTGATTTAACGAGATAACGACGCTGTTGTGGCTTATTGTACAAACACATCAACTCTACAGTCATTAATTCTATGCTGAAATGTTCTCATTTTTATAATCACACAAAATCTACAATTGGGTAGGGACAGTAAATGTTAATGACTTGTAGCAGCGGCACTCACTCACTCACTCACTCACTCACTCACTCACTCACTCACTCACTCACTCACTCACTCACTCACTCACTCACTCACTCACTCACTCACTCACTCACTCACTCACTCACTCACTCACTCACTCACTCACTCACTCACTCACTCACTCACTCACTCACTCACTCACTCACTCACTCACTCACTCGCTCGCTCGCTCGCTCGCTCACTCGCTCACTCACTCACTCACTCACTCACTCATTCACTCACTCACTCATCTCACTGCTCACTCGCTCACTCGCTCACTCGCTCACTCGCTCACTCGTTCACTCGCTCACTCGCTCACTCGCTCACTCGCTCACTCGCTCACTCGCTCACTCGCTCACTCGCTCACTCGCTCACTCGCTCACTCGCTCACTCGCTCACTCACTCACTCACTCACTCACTCGCTCACTCGCTACTCGTATTTGTGTGTCATATTGTCGGCCAATACTGGTCAGTGATTGATCGCAGTACTGATATGTTTCTGCACTCACGCCATAAACACGGAATAACATTTGCCGTGTGCTGTGCTGGTAACTAAGCCATTAGCACGCTGAGCATGCCACATGATTTCGCACGAACACTGGACACCACGCCTCCATTTCAAGCACGCTGGTTCTTGACCCGACTGCCTAGGTCCTAGTCGGGCGCACGAGAGGCAAGGAGGCAGTATGTACGACAACAAATCTGTGGTGGCAATCGATAAAAGCGCCAAGAAAAATTGAAAAACAATGAAATCATTCACAGCGTGACATCGAACTAAATCTATGGCGTAAGTGAATAAATAAGCAAGGAAGGAAGCAATAGCAACATCTTTTGCAAAAACTAATCAGCTGGATAGGTGGTGGTATTCGATATGTGAGTATAAACTTGGTGAATAGACGACAATTCATATAAATAAATATATACTTTACTATATTAGTAACATCTATGATACGTTAGTAACATCTATAATATGGAGGAGTATTTATCCTAAATTCAAGAAAGTATCGGTGGACATTGAAGGCAGAGCCACGTAGTGGCACTGTAGAGGATCCAATGAATGTAAGTTCTTATGTAGTGCCAATGCACTACATAAGAACCCGTCATAAAGGTTGCTCGCTGCGCTTTATATTTCCCTCCAAGTTCAATCAAACACACGTCGACTTCTCTACAAATCTTTTTAATGCAGATTGCAGTGCTGCTGTTCGAATAGAGTGTTGACACAGATATTACCCAAACCAAACACAAACCACCAACCAATCGATGGCGTGGCGTGGCGTGTCGTTAGCAACAAGCACATGTGATGAATTCTCGTCGCTGCATTACCGCCAGTAATTTTCATACAATGAAAACATTTTTCGTCGATCTGTTCTTTCCCGTCTGGACATCTCGGAAGCCGCGAGGTCCGAAGCACAATAGGCGACACCTGCAGCGCATGCGTGTCTCGTTCAAATTCAATCTAGTAACATAACGAAGTTAGCCCCAACTCGCCTCCATGAGCACGCGACGAGACGGTTGGGAGTCCTGCTTCAGGTCGCAGGGCCAACCAAGAGAGTAGAGGTCACTGAATTAACCCAAGACAGGTTAACACAGCATTGTTTGGAAAGACTGCAACACAACCTTCCAGTACAGCATATTAGTAAGTCAGATTTAACTTGAAAGAGACAATGTGAAGAACCATCAGTCATACAAATTTAACATACGTCAATTAATGCAATTTTGTGAACTATTTTAGAGAGAGAGAGGGAGGGGGAGACAGAGAGAGAGAGAGGGGGGGGAGAGAGAGAGAGAGAGAGAGAGAGAGAGAGAGAGAGAGAGAGAGAAGAGAGAAGAGAGAGAGACAGAGACAGAGACAGAGACAGAGACAGAGACAGAGACAGAGACAGAGACAGAGACAGAGACAGAGACAGAGAAGAGACAGAGACAGAGACAGAGACAGAGACAGGACAGGCAGAGACAGAGACAGAGACAGGGAGACAGGGAGACAGGGAGACAGGGAGACAGGGGGACAGGGGGACAGGGGGACAGGGGGACAGGGGGACAGGGGGACAGGGGACAGGGGGACAGGGGGACAGGGGGACAGGGGGACAGAGGGACAGAGGGACAGAGGGACAGAGGGACAGAGGGACAGAGGGACAGAGAGACAGAGACAGAGACAGAGACAGAGAGACAGAGAGACAGAGAGACAGAGAGACAGAGAGACATAGAGACATATAGACATAGAGACATAGAGACATAGAGACATAGAGACATAGAGACATAGAGACATAGAGACATAGAGACATAGAGACATAGAGACATAGAGACATAGAGACATAGAGACATAGAGACATAGAGACATAGAGACGGAGACATGGAGACATGGAGACATGGAGACACGGAGACACGGAGACACGGAGACACGGAGACACGGAGACACGGAGACACGGAGACACGGAGACACGGAGACACGGAGACACGGAGACACGGAGACACGGAGACACGGAGACACGGAGACACGGAGACACGGAGACACGGAGACACGGAGACACGGAGACACGGAGACACGGAGACAGAGACACGGAGACACGGAGACACGGAGACACGGAGACACGGAGACACGGAGACACGGAGACACGGAGACACGGAGACACGGAGACACGGAGACACGGAGACACGGAGACACGGAGACACGGAGACACGGAGACACGGAGACACGGAGACACGGAGACACGGAGACACGGAGACACGGAGACACGGAGACACGGAGACACGGAGACACGGAGACACGGAGACACGGAGACACGGAGACACGGAGACACGGAGACACGGAGACACGGAGACACGGAGACACGGAGACACGGAGACACGGAGACACGGAGACACGGAGACACGGAGACACGGAGACACGGAGACACGGAGACACGGAGACACGGAGACACGGAGACACGGAGACACGGAGACACGGAGACACGGAGACACGGAGACACGGAGACACGGAGACACGGAGACACGGAGACACGGAGACACGGAGACACGGAGACACGGAGACACGGAGACACGGAGACACGGAGACACGGACAGGAGACACGGAGACACGGAGACACGGAGACACGGAGACACGGAGACACGGAGACACGGAGACACGGAGACACGGAGACACGGAGACACGGAGACACGGAGACACGGAGACACGGAGACACGGAGACACGGAGACACGG
>JAODUO010000574.1:175000-180000 GCA_025642075.2 Ridgeia piscesae
AACGTGGTCCGTTTGCTGACGACTACCTACTAACACCATTGCTATCTGCGGAATCCGCTGCTGCGCGTTCTAAGCCTAATCCTCTGCTAATCCTACGCGAGTGTGACGTCCCCTTTACTTTTAATTGGGATTAAAGCCAGCCGTAATCGAGGAAGCCTCGCGCAGCTTAAATTAGTCTATCATCAATCGTGAATGATTAATCCCATCTTCCTATCACTTGCATGACGGCCCAGTCGATCACCCTAGCCGCCATCACCACCGAGTCGGTGAAATGGGTGATGAGCGGTGTCGTACTTACATTTATCCGGGCGTTACATAATATCCGGATGACGGTTCTGCTCATGCGCGTGCAAAATCAACAACGTACAGCAAAACGCAAAGTATTTATAGTGTAAACACCATGGATAGTTATTTGACGTTCCTGTGGTTACTGAACCGATCATTCAAACGTGACAGGAACGAAATGAGTATTCGGGAGGGAAACTGAGGCTATCCAACCCCCAATTGCACCCGTCAATGGATTTCACCCAAACCACAGCTTAACGCTCTCCAAAAAATCTTCAATTCCAATTTTTCAAAACTATTACATTTTGTATTTGACGAAATATAATAAAAATTTGTCAAACGTCGGTTTAGATATAATTTTCCCGAAAATTATGTTTAGACCCCTGAATATTCGTTACATTCCTTGAGAAATGCGATGATTTGAGGCCCTACATTACTCCAGGGCGCCCGTCAGCTAGCGCACTAACACTTGGCTGTCAGCGCCCGACAATTGTTTAACAGTTCACTCTTTATTGCTACCCTTGAGATGTTGTGCAAAACACAATTTGCCGACTTTTAACGGCCAGTGCATATCAGTAGTGCTAAACCGGCATTCACTGGCGGTGATTTAGTATATTGGTGAGTGTCTCGTGCAGGCTCGAATGGCTGGCCACAAAACCAGGCATGTTCTTTCCTGTCTAATCTTTCTCCTTCCCCGCACAGTCTGCATGTAGGCCTATGTTCATTAACAAGATCTCGTCCGCTATCTAATCCACGATGTTCCCTCTGGCGAGTGGCAGTTGGCTGTGACGGCCATCATCTGACGGCTGTGGTTGTCTCGACAAGGGAAATTATTTCTCATGAAAAATCGACGTAATTGACGCGCCCCGACCGTTGTCTGGCTGTATAAAGTCCGTTGCTAGTTACGGGCGAAATTGACAATGATATTGATTATGACGGTAAAGGTCGGTCCCACAAGCTGTAGGACATGTGATATTTGAAATCCGGAAAACAGTTTTATTTCTGGTACTTAACAATTGCAACATAGTTTCACATACAATGGTCTTTCATTCGAAGACAGACTTTTTAACTTGTTAAAAAGTTATAAAATTAGTAGTTATAAAATACTACCTTAGTGTTTCACAGTTCAAGGTGAGTGTTTTGAAATTACCACATCGGTGTTTTGACGACTTTATTCAGTGCAATTGACCTAATTTCTTACAATAGCCTAGGACAACATTCGTATTTAAACGGACGCGGCTCGCGTGGACAACTTGAGTGGTGTGGACGGTCTATGATGCATAAAATACTATGCATTTGTTGGCAATCCCAACATATTGACAATACTTCTCGTGTGCAGCAATTTATCTGCAGTTCATTGTTTTCTGTTTATTTTCAATCGACGGAAAATGGGATACCTACTCACATTTATTTTCCCAAGTAGTACGTCAACCTGAGAAAAACACAATTAAACAGGTTGTAAACGGTCATGAAACGTTACACTTTTGTTACAATTCTCTACTGTAATTGTCCTCACGTCTTGTGTGACGAAACATTTCTGATAATCGTAAATCAATTCAGTTCGTGCTGTGTTTCCTGTGTGACAGTATTAATTATTTATTGATACAGTGACACAGCAATTGTTCCTTTGTGGAAATCCATCACACGTACGGAGGGATTAACCAGTTTACAGCCCTGCCGTTGCTGTACCTGTTTGCTTTTGTTAAAGTGGCAGATTTCGCGAGAGTAAAAATAGCATAATATGTGTGGGTTGGTGAACTTGGATACATTACTTTCGCCATCAGTTAAGTGATTTATGCCGATGAGTTTGCAAAATATTCATTGGCTTTCACACGAACCTGCTATGTGCTTCATAAATATTATATACATATAAAACAAGCGCCCGACAAAAACAGGCCCAATGACGGATTCGTTGATGTGGTGCCGCAGGCGATTCACGTGTTAGCACAGTCTGCCTTCTTTGTAAGCGTGTGCGCGCGCGTGTGTGTGTGTGTGTGTGCGTGTGCGTGTGCGTGTGCGTGTGCGTGTGCGTGTGCGTGTGCGTGTGCGTGTGCGTGTGCGTGTGCGTGTGCGTGTGCGTGTGCGTGTGCGTGTGCGTGTGCGTGTGCGTGTGCGTGTGCGTGTGCGTGTGCGTGTGCGTGTGCGTGTGCGTGTGCGTGTGCGTGTGCGTGTGCGTGTGCGTGTGCGTGTGCGTGTGCGTGTGCGTGTGCGTGTGCTGTGCGTGTGCGTGCGTGTGGCGTGTGCTGTGGTGTGTGTGTGCGTGTGCGTGTAGAGTGTGCTATTTTGTGCGTGAGTGGGCGTGTCATATGGTTGTGTGCGTCTGTAAGAATCGTAGTTTAGTGCTATCGGGTGATACACAAACGAACTTCTGAGACGCAATTCGGCGTAAAGCAATTACTCCGAATACAGCGAGCACAGTACTATTGGTATAAAACTGTGTGAATGAGAAACCACATTTCATAGTTGTTTGTTTATACGGAATAAACTCCGTCTTCCGAACAAGCATTCCCACTGACGCCAGTGTCCCATTGTACTGCTGCGGCCATTCACCTACTCGTCGTCATGTAAGTCGACACGTCCGTCCGTCCGTCCGTCCGTCCGTCCGTCCGTCCGTCCGTCCGTCCGTCCGTCCGTCCGTCCGTCCGTCCGTCCGTCCGTCCGTCCGTCCGTCCGTCCGTCCGTCCGTCCGTCCGTCCGTCCGTCCGTCCGTCCGTCCGTCCGTCCGTCCGTCCGTCCGTCCGTCCGTCCGTCCGTCCGTCCGTCCGTCGTCGTCCGTCGTCGTCCGTCCGTCCGTCCGTCCGTCCGTCCGTCCGTCCGTCCGTCCGTCCGTCCGTCCGTCCGTCCGTCCGTCCGTCCGTCCGTCCGTCCGTCCGTCCGTCCGTCCGTCCGTCCGTCCGTCCGTCCGTCCGTCGTCCGTCCGTCCGTCCGTCCGTCCGTCCGTCCGTCCGTCCGTCCGTCCGTCCGTCCGTCCGTCCGTCCGTCCGTCCGTCCGTCCGTCCGTCCGTCCGTCCGTCCGTCCGTCCGTCCGTCCGTCCGTCCGTCCGTCCGTCCGTCCGTCCGTCCGTCCGTCCGTCCGTCCGTCCGTCCGTCCGTCCGTCCGTCCGTCCGTCCGTCCGTCCGTCCGTCCGTCCGTCCGTCCGTCCGTCCGTCCGTCCGTCCGTCCGTCCGTCCGTCCGTCCGTCCGTCCGTCCGTCCGTGCGTCCGTGCGTCCGTGCGTCCGTGCGTCCGTGCGTCCGTGCGTCCGTGCGTCCGTGCGTCCGTGCGTCCGTGCGTCCTGCGTCGCGTCCGTGCGTCCGTGCGTCCGTGCGTCCGTGCGTCCGTGCGTCCGTGCGTCCGTGCGTCCGTGCGTCCGTGCGTCCGTGCGTCCGTGCGTCCGTGCGTCCGTGCGTCCGTGCGTCCGTGCGTCCGTGCGTCCGTGCGTCCGTGCGTCCGTGCGTCCGTGCGTCCGTGCGTCCGTGCGTCCGTGCGTCCGTGCGTCCGTGCGCCCGTGCGCCCGTGCGCCCGTGCGCCGTCCGCCCGTCCGCCCGTCCGCCCGTCCGCCCGTCCGCCCGTCCGTCCGTCCGCCCGTCGCGCCCGTCCGCCCGTCCGCCCGTCCGCCCGTCCGTCCGTCCGTCCGCCCGCCCGCCCGCCCGCCCGCCCGCCCGCCCGCCCGCCCGTCCGTCCGTCCGTCCGTCCGTCCGCTCCTGAGACTCTATGGCGACAGTTGTCACCTCCGGAGACTCGACAGTTGTCACCTCCCTGGACACTCTATGGCCCAGCTGCCGTCCGATCCGGTGACAACTGTCCGCCACAGAGTCTCCAGGAGGTGACAACTGTCCGCCACAGAGTCTCCAGGAGGTGACAACTGTCCGCCATAGAGTCTCCAGGAGGTGACAACTGTCCGCCTTAGAATCTCCAGGAGGTGACAACTGTCCGCCACAGAGTCTCCGGGAGGTGACAACTGTCCGCCATAGAGTCTCCAGGAGGTGACAACTGTCCGCCATAGAGTCTCCGGGAGGTGACAACTGTCCGCCACAGAGTCTCCGGGAGGTGACAACTGTCCGCCATAGAGTCTCCGGAGGTGACAACTGTCCGCCAAGAGTCTCCGGAGGTGACAACTGTCCGCCACAGAGTCTCCGAGAGGTGACAACTGTCCGCCATAGAGTCTCCGAGAGGTGACAACTGTCCGCCACAGAGTCTCCGGGAGGTGACAACTGTCCGCCATAGAGTCTCCGAGAGGTGACAACTGTCCGCCACAGAGTCTCCGGGAGGTGACAACTGTCCGCCATAGAGTCTCCGAGAGGTGACAACTGTCCTTCCGACTGCTGAGGTTCCGCTCGTATGCGTTGGTGTGTTTTTTCTTAGCATATGTGTTTTGTTTTCATAGAATCAGGATACTAGCCTGCACCCAAACCTCCTTGCAGTTCGTTTAAGAGACTGTGAAAGGAAAATCGTCTCTGGTAACACACTTAATAGCCGACGTCCACAGAATTGTGAGTGGCTCGCCTTCTACTGGAAATAATATAGTTTTATTACTGATTGTATATTATTGCTCAAATACAACGTACACGTTCTGGGTTTATTTTAGTTAACCGCAGCATGAAAGAAACGGGGAACTATTTCTGCTTATGGCAATTAGTTCCTTTAACAAGCTTTAACTGCGAGTCGTTTGAGGCGCGGCAACATCTACAATGATATATGATCATTGCATCTGAAGGAACATTTATGTTGAGGCA
>JAODUO010000574.1:185000-210000 GCA_025642075.2 Ridgeia piscesae
AATATTACAATATTATGAAAAACAATTATGATGATATACATATACATATACATATAATACTCCCGTCAACAAGAGGCGGTTCATACCATGGTAATTTACGGATCTGTGCCCGTTTCAGATTACTTCGAACACTTGCACAAAAAGAAGAATAAGATCGTGCTTGTCCACGTCATTGAACTTCCGGACATGGCGCATGCGCGTGAGTATTCGTGGGCGATAGGTGAAAACAAGTCGGAGGGCGAGAGAGGTGAGACGTCGTTGCTGGCACGCCGCTATGGCTCGGGCTCAAGTAGCTGCAGCACTCGGCATGGCCTGCACGAGGGGCTTGCTAAGCCAATTTGCTTTATTCCGCACTGTCTTCGGGTCGATGACCGTCGTTTCACGTAACTGTATCACCGATAGGACAACTTCGGAATGGTATCAATAAAACTTATCCCATTTTGATCAACAAACAACAAGGAATGAAATAACAATTACATTCAACAATAGTTTTCATGGAACTAGCCATCAAATGACCCTCTTGTTCAGGCTGATTGATATAATGAAACGAAAGGTTAATCAATTCCAGGAAAATGACTGAATGACTCTTCCTAACGTTTGACTTCCTCGGTTCTCACCAAGCACCTTCTTCTGGGGTCCACGTTATTGCCAGTGTATGACACGAATAAACTGGAACAATATTCCACTGAGATAGAGCAGGCCATTAAACAGGACTATTTACAGTTTACGTATTGAAAGTTAACATTGCAGTTAATTTTCATTTAATATATTTGTTTTAATGTCTCAAATTATATAATTTTGTTATTTTTAATTTTGCTCTGCGCCTATGTTACAATACTCAGTATCGTGAAGTTGACACAGCTTCTGAAAGACGAAAAATACGACATGTTGCATAACACCTCTTCGTATTCGATGGGACATATCGCATCCATTAGTAATACTATTCGTCTACAGCGCGTACATAATCAGGAACTTCAGCCCAAAGGCGCAACAAACGTTATCGTACTAATATGTACTCAGTTCATTATAAGATCAAGGAACCGTAGAAAACAAATTAGGATGAACATGTAGTTTCGAACCAACAGATACCCTTTTGAGAATTTTTACGAAGTGATGCTATTTTAAAGTAGAAAGGAGCTCATTCCGGACCTGATGCGCAGCAAAAGAGACAGCACGCTTGTCATATTAGCTTCGTTTAAGGAACAATTCGAGTGAGACTATTAGATTTCCATAACAACGTACACAGCATGCAGTACTCAGGCATGGCAGGGCTCTCTTCTCAATTGAGCTACTTAGCCTGGCTGGCTGGAGACGCCGTGTATGGACATTTGTGAAGTGTCCGTGTACGTGCGTGTACGTTACGGTGTCGTCGGAACAAGTGGTTGTTAATAAATGCACATCTGACTGCCACATATAGTACCTTGTGACATTTTAATTGAAGTTTATTGACGTGTGTGACTAAGCCATTTTCAACGTAAACAGTTAATCAACACTGCATGCATTTTGGCTTAAACAGTAGTCTTTTTAGCACTGTCTTACCTTCTTATAGCTTGCTTCAAAACCCCAACACAGCCGTTAGTTTTTTATGTTGAATTTATGCCAAATTGTCAGATTCGATTATGGTAGTCTGTTTACTACATAGGAAAACAAATTCGAAGACCAATATCGAAGTCGGCCTCGTTGTTTCGCATGGATTTTATGAATATGTATATGGCAACATTGCGTGAACATCAACGGATTAAATTACTGACTTATATTGTATGTCTGAAGCACAAATATGCAATATAACTCCCCAAAGCGACCATCTCTCGGAAATGATCACCCATGATAAAGTACCTCCCACCATAGTCTGTTTTATTTTACCAATGAAACCTGTGTTAATCTAATGATATATAATGACTGACCATCCGTTATATCTGTTTAAAGCGGCTAAAAAGCTCACTCAGCATCGGCCAATGTTCATTAAAAATACACAGACCGACGCGGCAAATTATGTTCTATTGAATGACATCAAACAATTATATTATTTCAAAACAATGTTTATTTACTATGATGTTAACATTGAATACCTTTGCAGATTGTCTGTACATGCATGCACACAGCTTTGCTGAACACGTCCTTGCATTGTGTATATCTGGTCAACCTCATAAATCAAGAGCTATCACAAAACGTTTACTGACGTGTGTGGCTGTAATGTTAAATAGCCGGCCACTCCGTAAGATGCTCATAGTAGCAGTGTCATCTTTAATGAGCACACAACCCACACAGCACTGCCACGGTAGCTTCTAATAAGATAATAATCAGCAACAATGGACAGTTTAATGTCAACATCAATTGTTGTCGGTACAACTGAGTTTTATGAGAACTACTGCACATTGTAAAACATGCTAATTTAACATTACATTTTAGCTTGATAGCTACGTGATGTATAATTAATTGACACATAGAGTGCTGGCGTAACTATTTTGAACCTGCATTTGCGACACGTTTCATTACTAAGTTGACATTGTCACTCTGTATTATGTTATATAAAAAGGCGCTTTTAGAAACCAAACTGATATCGATTTGTTGCAACTTTGACTAGGTATGGTTTTTTTCGGTTGGCTGTAGAGTGGACGACGGCTGAGGCGGCCGGTCTAAATGTCAACTGTAAGCTGTGTGACTGATGTTTCAGGGCAGGTCTATCTGTCTCCGTCGGCTCTGGCCGAACTCTGGAAGGAAGAGCAGGAGAAATGTAAGAGATTGCAGGAACACCTCACTGACGTCATTAAAAGTCACGGGGTAAGTGGGACACGGGGAATCAAAGAGGTAGAGGTGTCGGGGTGTAGGGATGGACAGACAGACAGACAGACAGACAGACAGACAGACAGACAGACAGACAGACAGACAGACAGACAGACAGACAGACAGACAGACAGACAGACAGACAGACAGACAGACAGACAGACAGACAGACAGACAGACAGACAGACAGACAGACAGACAGACAGACAGACAGACAGACAGACAGACAGACAGACAGACAGACAGACAGACAGACAGACAGACAGACAGACAGACAGACAGACAGACAGACACAGAAGAGGAGGTAGCGAGGGAGGTATGACGTCTGAATGACTGAGTGAGTGATTGAGTGAGTGATTGAGTGAGTGAGGAGAGTGAGGTTTGCAGAGGGCAGGCAGGCAGGCAGGCAGGCAGGCAGAGCGGAGGCAGGCAGGCAGGCAGGCAGGAGGCAGGCAGGCAGGCAGGCAGGCAGCAGGCAGGCAGGCAGGCAGGCAGGCGAGGCAGGAGGCAGGCAGGCAGGCAGGGCAGGCAGGCAGGCAGGCAGGCAGGCAGGCAGGCAGGCAGGCAGGCAGGCAGGCAGGCAGGCAGGCAGGCAGGCAGGCAGGCAGGCAGGCAGGCAGGCAGGCAGGCAGGCAGGCAGGCAGGCAGGCAGGCAGGCAGGCAGGCAGGCAGGGCAGGAGGGAGGGAGGGGAAGCAGGACAAGGAGCGTGAACGAGCATAGTATGGAAGGGTGCGAGAGAGAAGAGGCATAAGCGCGTGGGAAGCGAGTTGGACGTTTTCATAGTATTATGCCCAGTATTACTTTCGTTACGTCATTGTCGGTTGCTTGATAACCTTGCTACTGTCGCCGTGTCCTTCCGGTAGGTGACGGACGTGACACTGCGCACGCAAGGAGGCACGAAGCCGGGTCAGGTGATCATCGCGACGGCGACGGAGGAGAAGGCGTCGATGATCGTCATCGGCACCCGGGGCATGGGCAAGATACGACGGACGGTGCTGGGCAGTGTGAGTGACTACGTCGTCCACCACTCCGCCTGCCCTGTCATCGTCGTCCGCCACCCCAACCCACCCGCACCCGCATCGCAGACCGAGGAGAAGTCCACGTAAACAACCCGGATGTTAGGTTTGACGGAAGTACATTTTGTCACCGGAAGTCACGTCGTCAACGGGAGACACCTCTTGCTACAACACAAATTGACCAATCAAGACGCGGTACGGTTCCTGTGAACTATTCGAGGACATGGTTTTAAAAGCGGCGGTTCGAAATACTGTGGTTTGCTGGTATGTCATTTGTCTCGTGGGCGTTGTTCTGTGGACCGAACGGTGCAGCAGGGTTACGATGATGACACTAATTAGGAAAGACTTAACCCTCATTTGAGGAACCTATACGAATATGTACTTGTTACTTTACGTCGGAAGCAATACTGAGAATATTGTAATATACGTGAGTGTTTCTGACTCGTTTATCGGTGCACGATTTGAAAATGCAATTGTTCAAATCGGTAAAACAAACACAGGTAGACAAACCATAAGTTGATTCCGTAGAATCGACGACCGCGCCAACAACGTTATTTTCAATTTGTCTTTAATTATTACATACAGGGAACATCATTCCGCAAAGGCTAGTTCACATAACTAGTCATTTTGCAATGCGACAGACTGTTATACTATTTATTAAAATATGTTGTTGTATCGTGACACATTGGTGAATGGTTTTTGTTTTTAACAAAATAATCGATATGGCATGTCCCCTACATCATGAATGAGCAAGGGTGCATAACATTGCGTAACTGGGACCAGCATTGCATCACGGGAATGACTAAATCAGCCTCATTTTCAGACTCATTTTCAGATTTCAGGTCGGTAACAGTTACCGGTGTGCTGTGGTAATGTTTCAGCTGCAAAACAAAATACCCAGCAACGTGGAACGTGTGTTGCCCCATCAAAGTTTGCCACATAACATTCATACTGCTTAATCAAACGTACTGCATATTGTCAGCACTCGGGCAATATTATCACACGTATGGGTTCGGTTATCAACTGATAAGCATGTTCCAGATAGCGAGCGAGTCAGGCGAAACTCGAGAAAAGTTCAAAGGTTTTGTGTGTGATCAATGCACGGACGCATAAAACGGCCCTGTTGTTTTTTGTCGATAGCGCAACCGGCGTGATGACACTGGGAACACGCCAGCGCTTCGGTCCAAATGCGGCGTGTTTATTACAAGCAAACTACTCGCAGATGTCATTAATTCTAGCGGTTGGCAAGTGCTTGTACATGGTTCAAGTGACCCGTCAACAGATGGACTGCTCTGGCCGTTTGAATGGGGCACCTTATTTACTACTTGCATCCAGAACCGACAAATTACGCACTTCACCATCGACTAGATGCCAAATGTTTAGTGGAAGGTCAGCCTCGGGGCCTGACAAAGATGACCCGAATAGTAAAGTGACCGTAACCGCAGGAAGAATTACCTAACCCTACTGTTACAAAACTAATGTAGAACTGTCCCAGGGTGACGTTAGTTAGGAGGTGGCCGTGTTACCGAGTTCCACCGTATGTGTAGGATTCTGCTAAACGAGAGCTTTGATTTGTTTTTCGCTTGCAGGAGGAAACGAACCTTTCAAAATAGAGACAATGTTTTGGCAAATTTATATTTTTGTTTACTGTCATTACAGAGCAACATTTACTGGGGGGAATGCAATGTGATAGTTTTCCACAACGTAGGACTTCTGCCATTATTGTATCTCCTGTTTCTTGTGGTCTGCCGTCTATTGTCAGAGAAAACGTCAACTTGTTTCGTGAATTATTCTCACTCCCTAGTGGCAAAATTATGTCTGTGAGTCCGCTCCAAGGACGGGCTGTCGGTCGGTGGAATGATCGTGCGCGACCAGCTGTGTTTGATGGGGTAATTGCCACGTCAGTTCCGTGGTGAAATATCGATTCCTTGGCGGCTGTTCGCACCACGGGATGAAATAGCATGTCACTTATCGAAATTGACGCCTCCCTCAAATGTTTGTTTCAATAAGTAGCCTCGATTAACCAGACTCCGTGAGATGGCAACACTTTTCAGCCCCTCAACTCCGCCTGGTGTAAAAGTTTTATCGGCTGCCGATGTAACCGACAGGGCGGCTTTACCGCAGAATAGAGTAGAGACACTGATTGGTTCTCAGACCGAATTTGAAATAACAAATTATATAAGGATACCTTTTTATCAGGTATTATTAAAAATATTCAAAATTAAACTTATTTTAACCAACAATTAAACAGAAGTACAACCTTGCAGATGTTTATAAAATAGGAATTTCGGCAGACTGTGTTCTCGGCGAAGTTACGCAGCCGAGCGACATTCGGTTAAGCGAGACTATGCAATACGTTGCTTAAGGACTTTGGTATGAAACAACGAGCTCGTCCTTGTATCGTAACTGAAACAAGCCAGCAAAATATTTATTTCGTACGCACGCTCAGGTCACTCACTGTCAACGCACATGTCCTTAACACTTTCTAAAATTCAAAGCTATCCTACCTTTGGGTTCGCCATGTGGTACGATTGACAGAGATGACCTGCCACCAGAAGGCGGGAAGATGTATCACATCCTGAATAGCCGTTGTTCCCGTGCTACAAAACGCTTCCTTCTCGCAGCCACTTTCACAGCCCACGCTGCTAACAATGCTCACAAAAACCCTCTATAAATAATACATAAACAATAACACCCGTTTGTCCATTTCTATAGCACTGCGTGTGTGTGTGTGTGTGTGTGTGTGTGTGTGTGTGTGTGTGTGTGTGTGTGTGTGTGTGTGTGTGTGTGTGTGTGTGTGTGTGTGTGTGTGTGTGTGTGTGTGTGTGTGTGTGTGTGTGTGTGTGTGTGTGTGTGTGTGTGTGTGTGTGTGTGTGTGTGTGTGTGTGTGTGTGTGTGTGTGTGTGTGTGTGTGTGTGTGTGTGTGTGTGTGTGTGTGTGTGTGTGTGTGTGTGTGTGTGTGTGTTTGTGTCAGAGGGTGATTGTTTGCATGTGAGCGCATGCGTGCGTGCGTGCGTGTGTGCGCGCGTTCGTACTTGTCGCATTTATTTACATTGCTTTCACAGAATTATGTTTCTCTGACGCTCGATATCAATTCCCTAAATGACAATGAAGTATTGACATTGCCATTCTTATATTCTATATTTCTAATGACTTCATAAACACACACACATACACACACGCATATGCACGCGCACACAAAGCACTAACTCGATCACAGCTAGGTGACATAAACATAATAGCATATTATATAACGTGTGCAACTCAATGTGCAGGAAACACAGAGAAGAAAAAGTACACGGCATTCATTTTAGGGCAGCCAGTTTTAGCAAAGTAGTTGGTGTATACATGCGCACCCATGCCCTGTACACATATACCTACTATACTATTAACGCGGATTACTTGGGGCTCGTGACACCTGAACGGGACAGGTTTCCTAATTACAACCCACGTAGCCATTACCACCCCCGTGTGTTGACCATTGTCCAGACGACCTTGGCGAACGTAAACCCTCACTCGACTCCCCGGTCCAGACGCTCCGATGCCGCTGCCAGTAACATGCTCCACCTTGCGATAAGCCAGCCGCGTATGAGACGGCGTCGTTGCCTCCGAGCTGTAGATACGGTGCAGCCGCCGTGTCGACAAGACTCCGTCTGCAAGCCGCCGGCTCACACCAATCTTGTCCTCGCTCAGGGGATCGTTACCAGGACGGTGAGCGCAAACACCCGGTTGATGTAGCGATTGTCAGGTGTTTTAGGCGTCGGTATAAACAGGAATGCATAGTTGATGAAAGTCGCCATTTATGTTCATCATCAGCATCGTTATAATCATAATCGTAATCATAGTCATCATCACCATCATCATCATCATCATTTGTGTTGATGTTTCAATGTGTCCAGTTCTTTTGGTGTGAAAGGTTCGTAGAACAAGCCAACACGGGCTTAATGTAGAATGCATCTTAATGCATAATCATTACGAGGTTGTAATTGACAATAATAGGATCATTAGCGCTGCATGGCGAATCCGTAATATTTCACTGCAAGCCTTATACGTCAGACGTGCAAAATGTCACGTTCACTGAATTATTATTATATATCTGGTTACAACTTATAGCCGTAATGATCACCACAAATAATTATAGCTTATTACTTATCATATAAATACAGTGAAACTTGTCTCTATATGGATATATATATATATATATATATATATATATATATATATATATATATATATATATATATATATATATATATATATAGTATGTATGTATGTATGTATGTATGTATGTATGTATGCATGTATGTATGTATGTATGTATGTATGTATGTATGTATGAATGTATGTATGTATGCATGCATGTATATATATATATATATATATATATATATATATATATATATATATATATATATATATATATATATATATATATATATACATATAATATACACACACTGTACTTAGCTGTATTCTGGCTGTACCGCGGTTCCGTTGCTGTCCGCTATGGAGAGGTTTAAATTCCCTCTGGGCGCCTTCGAGTACAACACAAACAATTCGGGGAAACCATATGCCTTGTCCGTTGATGGATGCTGTCGATAAGCTTTGATGTGACTCGCTCTTCCCATCTGGTACGTGTAGGCCACACACGGCTATGTCAATATTGATAATGATAATGATGATGGTGGTGGTGGTGATGGTAGTTATGATGTTGTTTGATGATGTTGGTTGGTGATGTTGGTTGATGATGTTGGTGGTGATGGTGGTGGTGACTGTCGTGATGGTGGTTGTGTTGGTGGTGTTGACTATGGTTATTTTCAATTAGTTAACGATTGCCGAACACAAGTCCTGAACTTGAGCTCTCGGACGGATCAATACCCATAGAGAAACACACTAGCACTGCACACATGCACACGCACACGTTATGCAGGTGAAATTTAAACCAGTAATAATTGTTTTATGTTATCGAAGGCGTCTCCTGAACTCCGATGACTCTCACAGATATATTTATGCTGTGTGTATACTTACTTATATCTCTACTTACTTATACCTATATTTACTTATACTTATATACTTAAAATAGTGCCTTAAGGTACAATAGCCACGTCAGCTGCGCAAAAGGATCTTGACTTGAAGGTGTTTTATTCTCTCTCTCTCTCTCTCTCTCTCTCTCTCTCTCTCTCTCTCTCTCTCTCTCTCTCTCTCTCTCTCTCTCTCTCTCTCTCTCTCTCTCTCTCTCTCTCTCTCTCTCTCTCTCTCTCTCTCTCTCTCTCTCTCTCTCTCTCTCTCTCTCTCTCTCTCTCTCTCTCTCTCTCTCTCTCTCTCTCTCTCTCTCTCTCTCTCTCTCTCTCTCTCTCTCTTCTCTCTCTCTCTCTCTCTCTCTCTCTCTCTCTCTCTCTCTCTCTCTCTCTCTCTCTCTCTCTCTCTCTCTCTCTTCTCTCTCTCTCTCTGTCTCTCTTTCTCGCTCTGTCTCTCTTTCCCTGTCTCTCTTTCTGCCTCTCCCTTTTCTCTGTCTCTGTCTCTGTCTCTGTCTCTGTCTCTGTCTCTGTCTCTGTCTCTGTCTCTGTCTCTGTCTCTGTCTCTGTCTCTGTCTCTGTCTCTGTCTCTGTCTCTGTCTCTGTCTCTGTCTCTGTCTCTGTCTCTGTCTCTGTCTCTGTCTCTGTCTCTGTCTCTGTCTCTGTCTCTGTCTCTGTCTCTGTCTCTCTCTTCCTCTCTCTCTCTCTCTCTCTCTCTCTCTCTCTCTCTCTCTCTCTCTCTCTCTCTCTCTCTCTCTCTCTCTCTCTCTCTCTCTCTCTCTCTCTCTCTCTCTCTCTCTCTCTCTCTCTCTCTCTCTCTCTCTCTCTCTCTCTCTCTCTCTCTCTCTCTCTCTCTCTCTCTCTCTCTCTCTCTCTCTCTCTCTCTCTCTCTCTCTCTCTCTCTCTCTCTCTCTCTCTCTCTCTCTCTCTCTCTCTCTCTCTCTCTCTCTCTCTCTCTCTCTCTCTCTCTCTCTCTCTCTCTCTCTCTCTCTCTCTCTCTCTCTCTCTCTCTCTCTCTCTCTCTCTCTCTCTCTCTCTCTCTCTCTCTCTCTCTCTCTCTGGAAGAATTTGTTTTAGAAAATGGAATGATTTTGTACATGAAATTTCTTTAAAGATAGCTCCTCGATAGCGACTAGCATGGTCTTAGAGGAGTCTCCTGACCGTATGTTGTATTGCTAATTATGATATACTATTACCATGTCTGTTGTGGCTGTTACATGTTACATTTGTATTGGTTCTGAGTTGTTTCACCTGGATGTAGTGCATGCATTTGGTTGAAATACTGGTCGAATAAAAAACACCATTCATTCATCTAAACGAGTAGAACTACTCATCCTCCGATTTCAGCCATCCGCACACACAGATGCTAGAGACGTTTTTTAGAATACTACTAACTGACATAACTTATGACGTACATTTGAACAGTATCTCGCGTGCGCTAGCGCAACTTCCGTCCGCAGACCTCGCTTCCTCGGAACAGCCGCCGAAAATGCGCCTCAAACCATGAGCAACCGATCTACACCTCTCTAACGTCGGCCCAAAAAATGGTAAGAACCTATAACGAACGAGGATTTTTGAAACATACGGACGTTATTTTCCTTCCGAAGTGTTGTAGATAAATATCTTAAAGCTTGATCCCGAGAATAGATTGAGATGAACGTCACCTAGGTAGAAGAAGTCTCCCCTCTGTACACATATATAATCTCCCCTCTGTACACATATATAATCTCCCCTCTGTACACATATATAATCTCCCCTCTGTACACATATATAATCTCCCCTCTGTACACATATATAATCTCCCCTCTGTACACATATATAATCCTCACACGCACACGCACACGCACACGCACACGCACACGCACACGCACACGCACACGCACACGCACACGCACACGCACACGCACACGCACACGCACACGCACACGCACACGCACACGCACACGCACACGCACACGCACACGCACACGCACACGCACACGCACACGCACACGCACACGCACACGCACACACACACACACACACACACACACACACATACTCGTGGACTAATACTCTTGCTTTACACAAATTTTAAATATCGTAATCGACCATTTTCATACTCATAAAATTAGTAATAATCTGTATCGATCACAAATAAATCCTACGGTAGTTACAGATTGCTTTTTGGTCTCCAGATAGCACCGTAAAAGATATCAGGTACTAACCATGCGCATGATGGCAGAACCATCGTGACAGATATGTAAAAATGCCATTGTTTTAGTCTCGGTTAACCGACTCTCGCTCGGCCGCGTTACAGAAGACAGTCTGGTGACTTTGTTGGGTTTTGAATATTATCCTTGTGAGGCTAAAACGTGCTGCCACCTCACGGAGCCTGTATAATCCTGCCATAATTCCTGCTTCAAAAACAAATGCGAATTTGTATTTCTGTTTTGTGTGTTTGTCAAAATGGCGTAATGTTGAATACTTTTAATAGTATTGTATTATCTTATAAAATATATCATTATTTTGTTTCATTTCATAGTTGGCCTTAGAGCCAATCAGCATCTCTATCCTATTCTGGGGTTAGGTAGACTCGATTAACCGTGAGGTGGCAGCACTTTTAAGCCCGTCAACTCTGCCTGGGGAATTAATGGGCTGCCGTTGTAACCGCCAGGGCGGCCTTACCCCAGATTAGGGTAGAGACGCTGATTGGTTCTCAGGCGAAATTTGCAATAAGAAATTAAATAATAATACCTTTTTATCAGATAACACTGTATTATTTATTTTTAAAAATACTCAAAATTAGACTATATATAACACAAAATAAACAGAAATACAAATTTGCAGTTGTTTATTAATAGGAATTACGGGATCCGTGAGGTGGCACATTGTTTAGTCCCACACGGATAACATTCAAACGCCGACAAAGTCACCAGACTATCTTCTCGGCAAAGATACACAGCCGAGCGACAGTTGGTTAATCGAGACTAGAGTATAGGCCTCACCTGGTGGTCAGATAAAGTTTTATTTTTACGGTTGTTGACAAAGACTTATGACTGCTGTGTACGGGGTATACATTAGGAATGAACGATGTCAAACATCGACTTGTGCTTGGTAATGAGTATTGATTAAGCCTACGGGATTTACTACGAAATTTAAAATTATAGCTTTAGCATTCACGAAATTCGTTCTAACAGACTAGGCCCATATATATTTCGTACTAATTAATTTCAAACATATATTTCGTGTTTTTAAATTATATATTAGACATATATGGATATAGAAATGCAATCGTAAACATTTGCATCATAGCACTGAGACTGGTCCTCTTATGACTAGAGTGCGTGCGTAAATGTAGCGCTTCTCACAACTAACAGCACATATCCGACCTTTAACCCCATCCGTTTTGAAGAGTAGATTGTTGAAAATGCCCTCATTTATTTTTCATTTCAGCATTAGCACGGAACATCATTTGACCCTCTCGAATCGCAGCACCGGCTTCAACCGATGTAAGCATGACATAGAGTTACAACTTCAACCAAAATACGAGTTTAAAATTACAACTTTAGCATTGACGTTGGGCAGATACTACGGTGAGTCAATATTGTAATACTACAAACAAACGTATGGCCGTAATATGTTAGCCAATATTGCGCGAAACTGTAGTGGAGTTTTACGTAGCAAACGATGCCAAAGCAACAACTGACTTCCGTTCACGTGCGAGGTTTGTACGTCAAGTAACGCATGTGTGTCTTTGTTCTACAGAAGATGACCGAAGTGAAAGAGCAGCCATTCGTTGTTCTTCTGTCACTAGATGTCAGCGCTCAATCAGAGATGGCAGTGCAATGTAAGTACACGGCACAAGTGCAGTGCTTGTGCGTCAGGTCATACAAGTTTGTCTACTCAGTTACACCATGCCGATTTCATAAAACCGTGGTCGGTTATTCTAATTTCTCGAATGAGGCAGTGTTTTTTTCCGCACTCTTTCGTTGCAAATTGATAACAGGCAATAATTTGCCCATGGAACGCTAGCTGAGTAACGTTTTGCAACACTTCAATTTCGTTCTAGAAGAAAAGCGGTATATAAAATTATGTGTAAATATTGCAACCAATAAAACAAACCTTTACACGGCAAAGTCTTAATTTTATTGGATTCAATGCTTAGGTTGTAAGCTACATTTATAGTAACAACAGATGGACTGATGTGCCAAGGATCTATCAATGGATACTGTGAACGAGGGAATTACAATTCTCCAGTCTACTGGTCACGAGCGCAGTTATAATAGTATTTGCAGCCAAAAAATAAATACCGACGAATACTTCATAAATCACATGTCGACCATGTCATTTACGTTGCTAAGTGTGACCCTTTAACGCACCCCAAACATACAAAATTGTGTTTGTATTGCAAAACACGAGATGGGTATAGCGACAGTTAGCTGCATTCGCATTCACGCACTTATGCGAGCGGGCGATGCAGATACGGGCGCATGCACATACGTAGATAGACATATGTCTGCAGAAATTTGTAACAGTCAGTCTGATAGAGGGCGACATTCTGGGCGCCCACGTGCATTTTCATACTCTCTAGGCAGGGCAATATATAATATTCTAATAGTATAGTCTTTAGGTAGGGCGACAGATATTATATAGTCTTCTAACAATAATGCCTCTCTCTCTCTCTCTCTCTCTCTCTCTCTCTCTCCCTGTGCCTGTGCCTGTGCCTGTGCCTGTGCCTGTGCCTGTGCCTGTGCCTGTGCCTGTGCCTGTGCCTGTGCCTGTGCCTGTGCCTGTGCCTGTGCCTGTGCCTGTGCCTGTGCCTGTGCCTGTGCCTGTGCCTGTGCCTGTGCCTGTGCTGGCCTGTGCCTGTGCCTGTGCCTGTGCCTGTGCCTGTGCCTGTGCCTGTGCCTGTGCCTGTGCCTGTGCCTGTGCCTGTGCCTGTGCCTGTGCCTGTGCCTGTGCCTGTGCCTGTGCCTGGGCCTGGGCCTGGGCCTGGGCCTGTGCCTGTGCCTGTGCCTGTGGCTGGCTGTCTGGCTGTATGTCTGTCTGTCTGTCTGTCTGTCTGTCTGTCTGTCTGTATGTATGTCTGTATGTATGTATGTCTGTCTGTCTGTCTGTCTGTATGTATGTATGTATGTATGTATGTATGTATATATGTCTGTCTGTCTGTCTGTCTCTCTTTCTCTCTTTCTCTCTGTCTCTCTGTCTCGTCAATCTCCTCCCCCTCTCTCCCCTCTCTCCCCCTTTCTCCCCTCCCTCTCTCCCTCTCTCCCTCTCTCCCTCTCTGCCTCTCTGCCTCTCTCCCTCTCTCCCTCTCTCCCTCTCTCCCTCTCTCCCTCTCTCCCTCTCTCCCTCTCTCCCTCTCTCCCTCTCTCCCTCTCTCCCTCTCTCCTCTCTCCCTCTCTCCCTCTTCCCTCTCTCCCTCTCTCCCTCTCTCCCTCTCTCCCTCTCTCCCTCTCCCCCTCTCTCCCTTTGCCACCCCAGATCTCTTGAACCCAGTAGCAGACTGCCACCCAAGGTCTCTTGAAACGACGGACACTCATCACAATTCACAAAGGTAATATCTAGTAACATAAATGTTTCCATTCGTTTCTCACCCACCTTGTTGTAGACTACCTGGACCACATTCACCGGCGAGACAACCACGTGATATGTGCCCACGTCGTTGAACTGCCGGACAAGGGGCACCCAAGTGAGTGTGTCTTTAGACGCTTTGTACCGTAGCTGACTGCCGCACAGGGTTATATATATATGGTTAATTATAAAACAGTGTTTCACTCGTATATGTCAACCAATTTAGCGAGCCCGTTGTTAATGTGTGATGGTTTAGATTTTCTAAATTCGTTCCGAGTGTTGGAGAACTTGGGGGCCCGATCTTTCACAAGGCTGTGCATAGAGTATGTCACACTTTAGCATGTTGCACGTGACCGCGCGACATTGCAATTTGTGAATATTTTAGCGCGAGTGAGTTCCTTTTTGAAAGCATTGCTTGGCAACTCAGCTAGTACGTGATACAATCGTTAGGGCAAGACCATTTAGACAAGTCCGTAGTTACTGCTCATAGCGCAGTACAGCATGCATATTTAACCAAATTGTACCTCGTCCCACGTGGGTCTGTGTGATGGCAACCAGTTGGTCTTTAAGACTTAGCAGAGGCAACAGTAACAACAGTATGTAGGGTGCGACTGAGGACCTGGTCATTTCGTTTAACGTTTAACTCTTATTGGTTCGTCGTTGACAGGGGAAGCGTTTATGTCACCGGCGACGTTGACGGAATGTTGGAGGGCAGCCGAAGAGATGAGTATGAATCTCCGAGAGAAAACAGTCAGCAAGCTTAAGGAGAGAGGGGTACGTCTCAAGGCGCTAGTTTGAAAACACCACTTCATAGAAAGAATTACCTACTTTCTTTGCGAATATTAATGTGATTGCTTGTGTTCTTGGGACAACAAGGGAATTTTATTTAATTTTTTGTCGCACCATACTGTGTATGGTTCTGTTTTAGGACCATTGCTTTTCACTCTCTATACAACGCCACTAAGCTCTCTTATCAAAAGCCACAACTTGAGCCATCACCTTTATACAGGTGACACACAAATCTACATTTCCTTCGCCACACTTGATACTTGTCGCTCCCTAAATCAGCTTAGGGACCGTTTCCAAGACGTCTCCCTTTGGATGAAAAACAGTAAATTAAAGCTTAATAAGACCGAATTTCTCGTCATTGGTACCCCAACGCAGCGTAGAAAACATGATGGCTTTTTCCCGATACATATTTTGAGCCAGAGTGTCACACCAGCCGCCTCAGGGTTAAATCTTGGAGTGATGAAAACTTAAATTTCAAATAACATGTATCGAACAAATGTCGCTGCTGGTTTACAATATCAGCGATCTCCGCCGTATTTACCGATATATCTCACTTTCCGTAGCCAAAGACATTGCAACAGCTCGAGTAAAAAGCAGACTTGACTAGTGCAATTCCCTCCTTTACAATATTGCAAACAAGGATATAGCAACACTTCAACGTGTTCAACATTATTTAGCAAGGGTAGTTATGCCTTCTCTTCGTTTTTCGCGCTCAGGGCCAGTTCTGAAATCATTGCATTGGCTCCCTGTGCACTATCGCATTATTTTCAAGATTTGTGCAATAACCCATCAAGCCTCACCAGTCTGAGTATGTCACCCGTCCAAGAAACACCATCCTCGCCACTTGGACGTGGCTGGGAGCAGATGGGTGGTCGCTGTCGCCCTGTCCGCCACATGCCACCTGCTCTCACGACGTATCTACCTGCATCAGAGCCGACTGAAGAGAGCGAGTAAAAACGACAAAACGAGGATGATGATAGCATCCTGTGTGAGATGATGATGAAAAACAGGAGGAGGATTCATTAGAATCTGATTTTTCAGAATGTAGTGAGAAAGAATGCTCTGATTCGGACTAATTATATTTTTCAATGTCATATTGGTTCATCAGTTATAATGTCATAACAATATGTAGCATAACATGAACGCATAATTGGTTAGCTCTAAATGTGTTTTAATTGTGTTATGGTGGTATTTGAATAAACATAAAGGCCAAAAAGTACCATTTCAGGGTTAACTAGTTTTTTGACATGTTTTAACTGGTTTCAGTTGATAACTATCAAAGTTAGAGCTATTAGAAGAGCTTATTTTGAAGTGTAATTAGTTCTCGTTTTGATACATTCATCAATTATTGTTTACCGCAAGAGACCCTTATGGAGGTAGTTTGCTTAAAGTAGAGCAGTACTAAGGTAAATTAGGTTTTATGATGTTAACATTTATTTACTGAACATAATTATGAAATTACTAAACCATATATTATGTGTGATAGGCATGGATTCATAATTATAATAACTATAGTTTACAAGTATTATTGTTCTTTTTTTCGCTCTACGCGGCCATTTTGGATTTCTGGGTCAAACTGGTACCATACCGTCAAACTGATGTCAGAATAAGAATCCTCGTGGTCAACTTACACGAAAAAGTGTCTGCATACAGGATTCTAAGTGCTCTGGTTCAAAAGTAAATTTTTCAAGATGGTGCCAGCCGCCATCTTGGACTTGGGCTTCTGGTAGAAAATGCCAGGATTTTTAGAGGGACCTTGGATCTAAACCATTTATAAAAGGTACATAGAAGTCAAATCAATCGTCAAACCTTCCTAGCCAGAAAATGGTCACGGAATTGCGATTTTAGACCCTACTATTTAACCGACGGTCTGAATTGCATGCTTTACCCTTATGCTACCTGACATCTGTCGGTCCTCGGCAGGTCGAGAAGTTGTCGTTTATAGTGAAGCGAGGCCTGAAGCCGGGCCCAGTGATCGTGCACGTCGCCACGGAGGCCAATGCCAGCATGATCGTCGTCGGGTCACGCGGTTTAGGCACTCTCCGACGGACGCTCATCGGCAGCGTCAGTGACTACATCATCCACCACAGCGACATGGCCGTAGTCGTTGTCCCAGCAAAGCCCGACATACTGACACGCCAGAAGACCCAGTAACTCGACACCAGCCGACGTCGCGGTTCTAGTTATATTCTAACCGATGACGCTTCTCTAAAGGTAGTGAAATTAAACATGCATGCATTTTACCAGATATCTAACGAGCTTGTGTAGAAATAAAACAAACGATGATTACCATCGGATACGTGCTGGATCTGTGATTGATGTGTAAAGAGCGTGAGTAGAAATAAAACAAATGATGACCACAATCGGGTGTTCCCTGGTCGGTTTCTCTCGCGTACGTTCCACGTACGTACACCGGGTCAAAGGGCCCGTAGCCTGCCGAGCGGCGACGCGGGACTCCAGTGGAGCGGGGCGCGGGCCGTGTACCCCGTCGGCGGCACGTAAGCGCCATTCCTAATCGCGACATCGACGGGTAAAGTCGACCTTTTGCGACGACGTTTCCCCTCGAGTCGGCAAAAACACCCGATGTGTCCGGCCTCTCAGTCCCGTCTCCCCACGGCCAGTAGGTCGTCGTGGGTGGCCGGGCTGCTCGTCCTGTGTACCCTGTTAGGGAGCGCGTCTCCGGACGCTCCCGTGGTCGGACGCAAACTGGAGAAGCGGATCGAGGACTTGGAGGTGCGTCTCAATCGACTGACACAGTTCTACAGCGACATCTACTGGAAGGCTATCGTGGCGTTTGTCGAAGACCTTGACCTAGAGCTGAGTTCGATGAGGAGGAAGCGGGCGGCCATCGGGGACGAGGCGAGGTATCTGTTCAACCTACACTACAACGACAATCCCGGTAGGTATCTCCGTCTCTGCGAGGCAAACCCCGCGCTAAGTATGTAGATATACAAAATTCCAATGATCACAAAAATGTGATGTGGGTTAGTGGGTGAATGGCCCATTTGGGATAAAAATATTGTTGAAATAGTTTAGGTTGCCCGGTCTTGTCAACAAAACAAGAAACTGTTAACGTGTGGCAGAATTCACAGCCCCGCAGGACGGACGGACGGACGGACGGACGGACGGACGGACGGACGGACGGACGGACGGACGGACGGACGGACGGACGGACGGACGGACGGACGGACGGACGGACGGACGACGAGACGGACGGACGGACGGACGGACGGACGGACGGACGGACGGACGGACGGACGGACGGACGGACGGACGGACGGACGGACGGACGGACGGACGGACGGACGGACGGACGGACGGACGGACGGACGGACGGACGGACGGACGGACGACGACGGACGGACGGACGACGGACGGACGGACGGACGGACGGACGGACGGACGGACGGACGGACGGACGGACGGACGACGGACGGACGGACGGACGACGACGGACGGACGGCGACGGACGGACGGACGGACGGACACGACAGACGGACGAGACGGACGGACGCGACGACGGACGGACGACAGGGCGGACGGACGGACGGACGGACGGACGGACGACGGACGGACGGACGGACGGACGGACGGACGGACGGACGGACGGACGGACGGACGGACGGACGGACGGACGGACGGACGGACGGACGGACGGACGGACGGACGGACGGACGGACGGACGGACGGACGGACGGACGGACGGACGGACGGACGGACGCAGACGACGGACGGACGGACGGACGGACGGACGACGGACGGACGGACACGGACGGACGGACGGATCGACCTTATGGTGTTTACATGAACTTTTCAAGTCCACAGTAATGCATATGTCAAAGCAACGCTCATCATCCCATTAAGATATATGTTCACCCCCCTCCCCCACCACCACCAAGTGTCACCCTCTTCGACAACATATGCACTCTTCCCAACAATGTGGGATATATGTATATAAAATGCTAAAATATGTTAGTTTTTATTCTCCAAATATATATATATATATATATAGTATATATATATATATATATATATATATATATATTACCTACAGACTACATAATGTACCTTCCACCACCAATATATCACCGCACCCCTCCGCACCACCAGCACTATGTCACACACACCATCCCTGCCACCAATACTATCATCACCCCTCCCCACCATCAATGTGTCACCCCTCCCCAACACCAATATATCACCCCCTCCCAAAAGTTACTCGTAAAATCAAAATCTGTGCACGTTCCATCAGTTTAGAATGATTTTTGCATAAATGTCATCATCTTTCAGTATCTAGGTTACTTTCCTTGATAAAAAGCCTGAATCTACAGTAATGCAATACAAACATTTACGAACCACGTGTATTCAAAAATAGGTTGCCCTCTGACTGTACTGTACTGGCCACTGTGATGCATGTGGCTAGAGCATTTTTATAACGTTGCGCTTAACATTTACTTCAAATATTGCAATAAATAAAAAACTAATTAATATAATTTTTATTTCAACAAGTAAGGTATTATTTCAAACTGATTCAGAAAGGCAACTTACTTTGCTGTTTCAGAGCGCATACGTGAATGTTATGATCAAAAATTGCAAAGCATTGGCTTTAAAACTTTCACTTTTTTGTATCCAAAGTGAATTTTTACGCAGACATGAAAAACAAAATACCTTTGTATATGAAGAACTATCCTGAAGAATGATCAATAAGCTATCAGCATCAGTTTGCAGTAAGCTGTGTTTCACTTGCAAGGTGACGTTGAAGTGGCAATGTATTTCTTCTGCATGGCCACACTGAAGTGTTCTCTTTTTACACCCGAAAAATTCGCACGTGGAATATGATCCCACCACACATTACTGAAATAGAAAACCCCGTAGCTTTTAAAGCAGCAATCCCTTTCACGACACCCAGTCACCTAAATGGCCTGTAAAAGAAACAAATAAACAAGCTAAAACAAACAAACAAACATCCATACTACCTAACGCATGCGCACAAGAAGCACTACAAACTCCAGCGTTAGCCCAAGTTTGGGCTGTTTGGAGGAAACCTCCTGAGATATATCTATCCTTCTGGCAGTGTACAAAATAACCGCCTAAACTTCAAAAGTCATTCGATAGCTAGGCCCTATATTCTAGAATCTTCTATTAATTTATAAAGCAACAATACTTCTAAGCCGTTTAAATCAATTGCAGCGCGTCAAACATAATATTGTTTTGGTCACTCTGAAAAATCGCATGCAGAGTGCACTAGATTTTAGTTCAGGAAACAAACCATTTGCTAGCTCTAATATAATCTGAACCGTCCCGGCAAACGTAATAGTAGAGGAATCTAAGATAAACATTCAATCTCGAAACATTCTAAGAACGCAGTGATTTTAACGCAATTCACTTGACATTCTACAGCATTTTAACCTATCGGTCTAAAACACTACACCAACGTATTCATTGCGATTTATTAGCATCCTAGTGCAACCATCATTCCCAGACAATCCACAATCTTACGACCATTTTCGAATGTAAACACGGACACATACAATACACGTATTGACTGTAACAAAAGGAGAATAGCCCAGTTTGTAGCATATATCTGGGATAGTGTACCAGGCAACGGCATGCGACAAGAGCCATATGTCATCCACATAAACACGGACCACACACGGACAAGTGGACTTTGTAGACTGCTCGACACAGTAAGTGCACTAGAGTCTAGACCGTGCGTACGGATGAGATGTGTGTCAGTCTGTATGGCCTACGCACACAGACACTCCAACGCAGTTCTCAGTGAACAAAGAGCAACGTAATTCTCGAGGAGCAATTACAAACGTATACGCTCCTATATTTACGGTTCTTATCATCATCGTCGTCGCCATTGTCGTTGTCCTAGTCGTCATCATAACGATGATCATGATGTGATGTCGTCACCTCATGGAATGTCGGCATTAGCAGTCGTCACTGCTCCCTCAGTTGATCTTATTACTAGTTTCATCTTCGCTGTTCGTGGTCCCACTCGGTGTCTGGCAGTTGTTTGTTCAGATGGTGCTTTTATCTCTTCAACTCTTGGCAGCAACTGTTCGTTCCACAATAACTTCCGTTGCAGATCTTATTGTCTCACACGGCAATGCGTGAATGTGTGCTTGTGCGTGCGTGCGTGCGTGCGTGCGTGCGTGCGTGCGTGGTGTGTGTGTGTGTGTGTGTGTGTGTGTGTGTGTGTGTGTGTGTGTGTGTGTGTGTGTGTGTGTGTGTGTGTGTGTGTGCGTGTGTGTGTGTTGTGTGTGTGTGTGTGTGTGTGTTTTGGGTGGGTGTGTGTGTGTGTGTGTGTGTGTGTGTGTGTGTGTGTGTGTGTGTGTGTGTGTGTGTGTGTGTGTGTGTGTGTGTGTGTGTGTGTGTCTATATATGTGCATGTGTTTGTATATTTACGGGTTTTGTGTTGCCAGCCCGCATTAGAACTTCTATATTTGTGACACAGTTCAACTTATGTGTAACATTACTCGTGTACATGATATCGCAGATGTAACATTACTGTGTACATGTGTCGCAGTGTAACATTACTCGTGTACATGATATCGCAGATGTAACATTACTCGTGTAGATGATGTCGCAGATGTAACATTACTCGTGTACATGATGTCGCAGATGTAACATTACTCGTGTACATGATGTCGCAGATGTAACATTACTCGTGTAGATGATATCGCAGATGTAACATTACTCGTGTAGATGATATCGCAGATGTAACATTACTCGTGTACATGATGTCGCAGATGTAACATTACTCGTGTACATGATATCGCAGATGTAACATTACTCGTGTACATGATGTCGCAGATGTAACATTACTCGTGTACATGATATCGCAGATGTAACATTACTCGTGTACATGATATCGCAGATGTAACATTACTCGTGTACATGATATCGCAGATGTAACATTACTCGTGTACATGATATCGCAGATGTAACATTACTCGTGTACATGATATCGCAGATGTAACATTACTCGTGTACATGATATCGCAGATGTAACATTACTCGTGTACATGATATCGCAGATGTAACATTACTCGTGTACATGATATCGCAGATGTAACATTACTCGTGTACATGATATCGCAGATGTAACATTACTCGTGTACATGATATCGCAGATGTAACATTACTCGTGTACATGATATCGCAGATGTAACATTACTCGTGTACATGATATCGCAGATGTAACATTACTCGTGTACATGATATCGCAGATGTAACATTACTCGTGTACATGATGTCGCAGATGTAACATTACTCGTGTACATGATGTCGCAGATGTAACATTACTCGTGTACATGATATCGCAGATGTAACATTACTCGTGTACATGATATCGCAGATGTAACATTACTCGTGTACATGATATCGCAGATGTAACATTACTCGTGTACATGATGTCGCAGATGTAACATTACTCGTGTACATGATATCGCAGATGTAACATTACTCGTGTACATGATGTCGCAGATATAACATTACTCGTGTACATGATGTCGCAGATGTAACATTACTCGTGTACATGATATCGCAGATGTAACATTACTCGTGTACATGATGTCGCAGATATAACATTACTCGTGTACATGATGTCGCAGATGTAACATTACTCGTGTACATGATATCGCAGATGTAACATTACTCGTGTACATGATGTCGCAGATATAACATTACTCGTGTACATGTATCATGTAACATTACATATCGCAGATGCTTCCAAATTCTGTTGAGTACATTTGTCTAAGTTAACATTCGAATGTTTACGATTTTACGACGACATGCGACAATACAGACCTGCTCTATTACACTGACATCTTAATATTATAATAAGAAACATTCACCTTCACCTCTCCCGTAGTCTGGTGGACCGCTGGTGTGCCATAGATGACCTGGCAACCAGCTCCCTCTATTTCTCTCGCCTCTCAGCCTTCCTCATGGCGGCGTCCAGCGTCATGTCAGTCCATTCCGGGATGTTGTCCTCCCTTCTCTTTTTCTGTCTGCCTCTTCTTCGCCCTCCTTGCATTGTGCCCTGCAGGATTGTCTTGGCAAGCCCTGAAGATTTTGTTATGTGCCCGTATCATTTCAGTTTGCGTCTTTTTACTGTGGTCAAGAGGTCTTCCTGGAGTCCAATGGATTGCCGAATTCTGTTTCGCACCTCTTCGTTGGAGATGTGGTCTCTGTAGATGATGCCGAGGAGCTTTCTGAGGCATCTCATCTCCATGACCTGTATCCTTCTCTCTGCTGTTAGTATCCAAAGACTAACAGGCGTATAGGAATATGGACATAACCAGGGAGCGCATCAGTCTGATCTTTGAGCTGAGCGCTATTTTCCTTTCATTCCAGATGGTCTTGAGTTTTGCGAGTGCTGCTGTGGTCTGGGCGATCCTGGCGGGAAACACACGCCTTCGTTATTTCATAAAACAATTTTCCTTCCGGGACAATGCAATTTTATTGTATTGTATGTACTAATAGATTTGTATGTGAAAATATTATTTATTTCTCATTTAGTAAGACAGTTTCCTTAGATTCCTAGCGCTTGCTACGTGACCGTTTTTGTTTATCCGGTGTGTTTACACAACACCCTTACTTACTGCACTATTTACTTGGACAATGCTAACTCCAAGGACGGCGTCGTGTAGTGTTAGCTCAGGCAGACCCATGAGATGGTAGGACGGCGAGGCAGAACAGTTTGTAAATAACAGAAAGAAAGCGTTTCCGTTCCCAAAGGCCAATGAGTTCGCATCTGTGTTTACTACTGACAACATCTTCATTATACAATAGATATTGTATTGTGAATTATTTATGAACAGTTAGGATAGACGCGGATTGAGACAGTTTAGTGTAGAAGGACAACACCTCCACGTCCACCCTCCTTTATAGAGAGAGTGTAGTGTAGAGGGACAACACCCCCACGTCCACCCTCCTTTAGAGGGAGTGTTGTGTAGAGGGACAACACCCCCACATCCACCCTCCTTTAGAGGGAGAGTGTAGTGTAGAGGGACAACACCCCCACATCCACCCTCCTTTAGAGAGAGTGTAGTGTAGAGGGACAACACCCCCACATCCACCCTCCTTTAGAGAGAGTGTAGTGTAGAGGGACAACACCCCCACATCCACCCTCCTTTAGAGAGAGTGTAGTGTAGAGGGACAACACCCCCACATCCACCCTCCTTTAGAGAGAGTGTAGTGTAGAGGGACAACACCCCCACATCCACCCTCCTTTAGAGAGAGTGTAGTGTAGAGGGACAACACCCCCACATCCACCCTCCTTTAGAGAGAGTGTAGTGTAGAGGGACAACACCCCCACATCCACCCTCCTTCAGAGAGAATGTAGTGTAGTGTAGTGTAGTGTAGTGTAGTGTAGTGTAGTGTAGTGTAGTGTAGTGTAGTGTAGTGTAGTGTAGTGTAGTGTAGTGTAGTGTAGTGTAGTGTAGTGTAGTGTAGTGTAGTGTAGTGTAGTGTAGTGTAGTGTAGTGTAGTGTAGTGTAGTGTAGTGTAGTGTAGTGTAGTGTAGTGTAGTGTAGTGTAGTGTAGTGTAGTGTAGTGTAGTGTAGTGTAGTGTAGTGTAGTGTAGAGGGACAACACCCCCACATCCACCCTCCTTCAGAGAGATGTGTAGTGTAGAGGGACAACACCCCCACATCCACCCTCCTTTAGAGAGAGTGTAGTGTAGAGGGACAACACCCCACATCCACCCTCCTTTAGAGAGAGAGTGTAGTGTAGAGGGACAACACCCCACATCCACCCTCCTTTAGAGAGAGTGTAGTGTAGAGGGACAACACCCCCACATTCATCCTCCTTTAGAGAGAGAGTGT
>JAODUO010000574.1:220000-282418 GCA_025642075.2 Ridgeia piscesae
TAACAACATTGTGGCCATAGCATGGACATCGTCACCTCAACGTAAAAACATTGTGGTCATAGCATAGACATCGTCACCTCGACGTAACAACATTGTGGTCATAGCATGGACATCGTCACCTCAACGTAACAACATTGTGGTCATAGCATAGACATCGTCACCTCGACGTAACAACATTGTGGTCATAGCATGGACATCGTCACCTCGACGTAACAACATTGTGGTCATAGCATAGACATCGTCACCTCGACCTAACAACATTGTGGTCATAGCATGGACATCGTCACCTCGACGTAACAACATTGTGGTCATAGCATAGACATCGTCACCTCGACCTAACAACATTGTGGTCATAGCATAGACATCGTCACTTCAACGTAACAACATTGTGGTCATAGCATAGACATCGTCAACTATACGTAACAACATTGTGGTCATAGCATAGACATCGTCACCTCAACGTAACAACATTGTGGTCATAGCATAGACATCGTCACCTCAACGTAACAACATTGTGGTCATAGCATGGACATCGTCACCTCGACGTAACAACATTGTGGTCATAGCATAGACATCGTCACCTCGACGTAACAACATTGTGGTCATAGCATGGACATCGTCACCTCAACGTAACAACATTGTGGTCATAGCATGGACATCGTCACCTCAACGTAACAACATTGTGGTCATAGCATAGACATCGTCAACTAGATGTAACAACATTGTGGTCATAGCATAGACATCGTCACCTCAACGTAACAACATTGTGGTCATAGCATGGACATCGTCACCTCAACGTAACAACATTGTGGTCATAGCATAGACATCGTCAACTAGATGTAACAACATTGTGGTCATAGCATAGACATCGTCACCTCAACGTAACAACATTGTGGTCATAGCATGGACATCGTCAACTAGATGTAACAACATTGTGGTCATAGCATAGACATCGTCACCTCGACGTAACAACATTGTGGCCATAGCATAGACATCGTCACCTCGACGTAACAACATTGTGGTCATAGCATGGACATCGTCACTTCAACGTAACAACATTGTGGTCATAGCATAGACATCGTCAACTAGATGTAACAACATTGTGGTCATAGCATAGACATCGTCAACTAGATGTAACAACATTGTGGCCATAGCATAGACATCGTCACCTCGACGTAACAACATTGTGGTCATAGCATGGACATCGTCACTTCAACGTAACAACATTGTGGTCATAGCATGGACATCGTCACCTCAACGTAACAACATTGTGGTCATAGCATGGACATCGTCACCTCGACGTAACAACATTGTGGTCATAGCATGGACATCGTCACCTCGACGTAACAACATTGTGGTCATAGCATGGACATCGTCACCTCAACGTAACAACATTGTGGTCATAGCATAGACATCGTCATCTCGACGTAACAACATTGTGGTCATAGCATGGACATCGTCACCTCAACGTAACAACATTGTGGTCATAGCATAGACATCGTCACCTCAACGTAACAACATTGTGGTCATAGCATGGACATCGTCACCTCAACGTAACAACATTGTGGTCATAGCATAGACATCGTCACCTCAACGTAACAACATTGTGGTCATAGCATGGACATCGTCACCTCAACGTAACAACATTGTGGTCATAGCATAGACATCGTCAACTAGATGTAACAACATTGTGGTCATAGCATAGACATCGTCACCTCGACGTAACAACATTGTGGTCATAGCATAGACATCGTCACCTCGACGTAACAACATTGTGGTCATAGCATGGACATCGTCAACTAGATGTAACAACATTGTGGTCATAGCATAGACATCGTCACCTCGACGTAACAACATTGTGGCCATAGCATAGACATCGTCACCTCGACGTAACAACATTGTGGTCATAGCATGGACATCGTCACCTCGACGTAACAACATTGTGGTCATAGCATGGACATCGTCACCTCGACGTAACAACATTGTGGTCATAGCATGGACATCGTCACCTCGACGTAACAACATTGTGGTCATAGCATGGACATCGTAACCTCAACGTAACAACATTGTGGTCATAGCATAGACATCGTCACCTCAACGTAACAACATTGTGGTCATAGCATGGACATCGTCACCTCAACGTAACAACATTGTGGTCATAGCATAGACATCGTCAACTAGATGTAACAACATTGTGGTCATAGCATAGACATCGTCACCTCAACGTAACAACATTGTGGTCATAGCATGGACATCGTCAACTAGATGTAACAACATTGTGGTCATAGCATAGACATCGTCACCTCAACGTAACAACATTGTGGTCATAGCATGGACATCGTCAACTAGATGTAACAACATTGTGGTCATAGCATAGACATCGTCACCTCGACGTAACAACATTGTGGTCATAGCATAGACATCGTCATCTCAACGTAACAACATTGTGGTCATAGCATAGACATCGTCATCTCAACGTAACAACATTGTGGTCATAGCATAGACATCGTCATCTCAACGTAACAACATTGTGGTCATAGCATAGACATCGTCACCTCGACGTAACAACATTGTGGTCATAGCATGGACATCGTCACCTCAACGTAACAACATTGTGGTCATAGCATAGACATCGTCACCTCGACGTAACAACATTGTGGTCATAGCATGGACATCGTCACCTCAACGTAACAACATTGTGGTCATAGCATAGACATCGTCACCTCGACGTAACAACATTGTGGTCATAGCATAGACATCGTCACCTCGACGTAACAACATTGTGGTCATAGCATGGATATCGTCACCTCGACGTAACAACATTGTGGTCGTAGCATGGACATCGTCACCTCGACGTAACAACATTGTGGTCGTAGCATGGACATCGTCACCTTACGTCAATTCTTACTAAAATTTATTTGCTAACGTATACTGTGTGTATGTTATTTAAATCGCGTTTAATCTACACGTTTTAAGCGACGAAATATTAATGTTGAATTATAAATGATTCATTTAAGGCAAGACGTAACATGATGCTTACGTACATGTTAGCATATAAAATATGTTCGATTAGAGTAAATATTAATACTAGTAATGATGATAATAATAATAATAATTATTATTATACACTGGTCCATCCACTGCTCACTGCCTGTATAACGGACTAAAACTGACAGACGGCGCCGATAGCAGGAATCACTATAAGTGGTGATCAATGCATCTTGCCTGTCGGCATGCCCGAGCTAAGAGTCGTCACTAATGAAACACTCTTTAGTCATCAACGTTCATTAGCGCGGAAACATGCATGTCCACTGTTAGTTTGCAGTTCACAAAAGGTGTATTAATTAGGACGTTCAACGAGGTGGCTATGCGAGCATCACTTCAAACGTATTGTCAGAATTCGATCGCCGCGTGTAAGGTTGGTGGCGTGTAAGGTTGGTGGCGTGTAAGGTTAGTGGCGTGTAAGGTTGGTGGCGTGTCTGTCGTTGACAGCAGCAGTGCAACTGTGGCGAACACTGCGACGTATACGAAAGCAACCGGCTGTGTCAGAGCAATATAAGAACATGACAGCGACTACAGACGAAATGTGTGTCCGACAGCCATGTCAGGTCTCCGAATCACTAGTTGAATCATATCCCAAATGCCGTACAAAACTGCCATTGCGATGACTGAACGCGTAACAGTGCTTCGTTGAAAATCGAACTCGGCGAATGTTTCGCATAGCAGTCGATTAGGAAACGTGAGATGTTGCGGACAGTGTGCCAGTCACGGTGTGTCATGGACGGCTTCGAAGTCGTCATGCCTTTGGGAGGGTTCCTGGCTTGGTTTGAGGCTCTGTGCGCTGATGACGCGAGAAACGTAGCAGAGATTTTGGCGGCGGCGACGATAGAAGAACGCCACATACTGCTCAACGGACAGTTCGACTACAGGTTAGTCAACACTTGCACTTTCGTCGTGTTGTCGCGTAGTGTTTTCGAGAGTGTTGTTTGTGTGTGTGTGTGTGTGTGTGTGTGTGTGTGTGTGTGTGTGTGTGTGTGTGTGTGTGTGTGTGTGTGTGTGTGTGTGTGTGTGTGTGTGTGTGTGTGTGTGTGTGTGTGTGTGTGTGTGTGTGTGTGTGTTATGTGTATTGTGTGTGTGTGTGTGTGTGTGTGTGTGTGTGTGTGTGTGTGTGTGTGTGTGTGTGTGTGTGTGTGTGTGTGTGTGTGTGGTGTGTTATTAAAATATATATATATATATATATATATATATATAATATATATATATATATATATATATATATATATATATATATATATATACAGAGAGAGAGAGAGCGCGCTCGCGGGTGTATGTGTTTTACTATGAAACAAAATGATGAAGATAGCGGTTTGTAATCAAACTACAATTCTATGCAACTAAACTTCATTTGTTTGAGTGTTTCCAGCGATGCGTCGCTAAACCTAACTTTTTAAGACGTTTTCAAGAAGATGTGCGTATCTAACAAAATAATCTGAACACTTCCATAGTATTTGTTGCAACTGAACTTTTTTTTACTAATGTCCACTCATATTAGCAGTAGCGATCTCTCCTTGTAAATATAACTATTACAATACATGTGTATATATGTTGTGTCTATGGCATTCACCATCCGACACGTCTGTCCACCCACAGCGGCACGGAGATCGGCAACTGCAACGAACGGTTCACTCGCAGCGACGTGGACGGAGAGGTCGCGCTTCCTCGTCGACCCTTCGCCCTTGTCGCCTCCTGCGGCGGCCACGCCACGCTCAAGACGATGCGCAACTACTTCGTCGACGTGTGTCTGGTCGAGCCGAGCGGGAACAACGTTCTGCACGAGATCGTGCGCATCGCGAGCATGAGCAAGAACTGCGAGGTGGTAATGGCCGACACTTACGCCTTCCTCATGCGACTGCTGACGTCATCGACGCTGGAGAAGCTACTGCTGGCGGAGAACACGGCCGGTCTGCGCCCCCTCGAGCTGGCGGCCAAGATGTCGACGCTACGGCTGTACAACGGCATCGTGCAGACGCCCGGGATCTACCTGACGAAGGTGGAGACGCACGGGCCGCTGGCGCACAAGTGGTACGACGTCACGGAGTACGAGAGCTTCCTGGCCGGCAATCGACGGCACAACTCGCCCATCGAGTTCCTGCTCGCCCTGGAGCAGGCCGCCCTGTACAGCGACGAGTGTCAGATCCTCCTCTCGCGGGCGCCCACCCGTCAGTGGATCGACGCCAAGATGCTCATCAGTCGGCCATTTCTCTTCGTCTGGTTCGTCATCCGTATCACGTACATCGGCGCGTTCCTCCTCTTCGAGAACTCGGAGTTTTCGGTCAATGACCGAGACACCAAGAGCATTAACTGCGGCGAAGCGGTCTTTGATCTGCCCTACTGGGCCGGCCTGGCGACGACCGTGTACGTGTTCACTTTGTCCATCCTCATACTGCTCCTCGACATCTACGAGGCCGCCCATTTCCTCCTGCACAACGGCCGCTGGAGGCGCTGGCGCACCGAGGGAATCATCAGTGGTCGCAAGGCGGCGCTCCACCACAACTTCTACCGCGTCGGCCAACTGCTGTTTGTCGCAATGACCATGTTCCGGTCGACGGCCTGGCTCTTCCCGGCCACCAAGATCCCGCTGATGAGCGAACTCAGTCAGATTGGCGCCTGCCTCGTCCTGCCCTGGACACTCTTCTACTTCGTCCAGCTCCTGCCGTCCATCGGCTACTTCACCGTCACCATACAGACGATGTTTCGCGACATGATGAACTTCCTCCTCGTCTTCATCATCATCCTGGCGCCATTCTCCTACATCTTCCACATGATGCTCAACTACTACAGCGACGAGGGATGTATCCCACAATTCAGCAGTCAGTCGCGCTCGTTCTATACGACCATCACCATCATCCTCAACATGGTCGACTTCACCGCGTTCCGTCTGACGAGTCCCGCCTTAATCTACGCACTCCATATCATCTTCGTCTTCACCGCCACGTTCCTCCTCGTCAACTTTCTCGTCGCCCTCATGAGCAACTCCGTCAACGAGATCAGCGAACACCGTGACGTCATCATGCTGATGCAGCGTCTCTCCGTCGCCATGGTGATGGAGAATCGCGTGGGGCGATTTCTGAAGAGCTACTACAGTCACCGCCAACACGAGAACTTCGTGTGTCGCGACGGGCGGATATATGTGGTGGACCACTGCACCCGGTACGACAGACCGGTCGACACCAACGTCGAGCATGTCTAACATTTGTTTCCTTTCTTTTTGCAGATCATCATCGTTGTCACCTGACACTGCATGTTCAACACACACATGTATAGCTTCACCTTTTCTCATACATGTCATTATGTCGTAATAAAAGTGTGTCACAGTTTCGTTGAGACAATTTGCGATGTTTTCGAGCGGTCGCCATCATTTAATCTTTACATTTTAAATAAAACCGTCGTATCATCGAAATCCACAATAAAGAACGCAATTAAAGAAACAATGCACTCATGTCGATGTGCTATTTGGTTGCGAAAGTGTAATAATAGGGTGTCAGTTGGTATCGACATTGTCGTTACGACAGACTGGGTTGTCATTATGTGGCCGCAACCTTTCTATGTTCTGACATTTTCCAAGCAATAAAGATGTCATTAAATTTACCATGTACGAACACTTTAAAAAGTCAGATTTCTTCTTGGTGCGATGATATGAAAATAAATAGACGTTCACGGTCCCGTTGTGACCACATATTTTGTAGTTCGCTTCATACGTGCCATCGGTGAGTCGTCACGTTAGGTAGTTTTAAATGGAGTGATGTACACACTCACCTTGAGAACCGTCACAATCAGGTGTGCTGTAGATGGATACTAAACAATAGAAACGTGAATCCTGCGAACACTGAATTAAGCCGGGATTTGACGGCTAACATGTCCGCGACTGACGGAAGCTTCGTTGGTTCAAAGTCCTGCTGAAGGAGAAAGGGGCAGAAATGAAAAGGAGACAACTTGGTTTCTTAAAATTGCCGTAAACCGAGTTAGTGAACAAATTAAACATGTTAGATTCTAACGCGAAGTAGTGAATTGTGGATGTATAAATTCTAATTTATCTTCGGCGGCACATCTGCCAATCGGATGTAGTCGGAATGAGATAAAGCCTAATGCTGCGTTTAATTACTTGTGTGAGCAGTATCACAAAGCTGCCGCGTGCGATCATAAAGGAATACGTGCTACGATAGTAGGCCTACCACCTGATATTTGAGATTTCATTAACACTCCAGCTGACTGTGTTTAGCCGCGGGCGGCGTGGGTCACTTCTTCTAATCATCGTCAGGGTCAGTGTCGATGGGCGTATAGGGCGTGCATGTCTCGCGGGCGAAAACGAGGCTGGGGGCAGTTGGGGGCAGGAGGTCCATATACTCCATGTTAACACATAGGACTTTGTTTTGTTTTGGTCGTAATAATCGAACTGTCCCGAAATAGCGTATTTCAGTTATATTGTCCGAAGGATTATTACAAGCAGAAGCAGTGGAACATTTTGCCGGTGACAATGATCACGGAAATCATGAATTTGAATCGATTATTATGGTGGTTGCCATGGCAATAGCGGCAAGTACTTGTGTTTGGCGATTTTGACTAATAATGAAGAGTTCCAGTTTTCGCGCAGTACAACCTGTTTGGGCCAAACGTATACATGTGCTATGATTATGTGCATTTAAACAACTTGTCAGATATAAGTGCTTATCGAAACCACAACGTACAGCAATGTAAAACGCAAATCCTGTAAAAGACACATATATTATACAGCCTAGCAAACATTAGTCGATTATCTGCACTACGTAAATCGCTATGTGCCTATGATAGTGTGGTAAATTCAATATTAAATCCGACATTTAAGATAAGAAACGTATAACACAAGATATTTACGAACTGATTTTCCTAGTATTCATCAGTCGGAAGCTACAACTGTCATCCATCGTTAGAATATTATTCTTGTGACCAGTCCCCAATTAGTCTCGCTGTGTCCCCAATAAGCTCCAGTCGCGCGGAGTCACGCAATGTATCGTGACCCACTTGCAGGCCCTATTCAACCAGACAGAACAGTTCAGCGACAATTGGCTTGGTGGTAAAACAATTAGACTTGTTCCAAGTCGAGTCCACCATTGATGTAAAATGACGGTTCAGATCAATTTACTGCTTCTACGATTAACTTTCTTTTATAGATCAACATAAAACAAAAAGCCATTGTTCTCTCTTGGTCTTAAGTGCATTATGTCATACCAAAGAGAAATATTGTCTCGAATTTCATCGATGAAAATGGTATATTTCTCCAAGCTCGGCGTTTTCAGAATACGTCATGCTTACTACGTCGCTTTCTCTAGAACACTCTATTCAAACAGCTCCGATAGTGTGTGGATAGTGTTAGGAAAATAACAAAACGAAAAAAAAGTAAATGGTAGGTATAATATGCTAGGTGCAGACGTCTATTTTTTCAAACAAGTTGAACTGATTTTAGCTTAAATCTTATCGTGGTGTATGAAGCCCACCTACGTGATAAAAACGCCTTGGTGTGGACAATTTTAATAGTTTTAATATATATCTCTTCAGTGTAATATGTTATAATATATCGTGCGCATCTAATACATTAATACCACTTCTACAGTAACATTTCCATGTTATATGCATTTGCTTCTTTACTCACAATTTCGAATGGTAATTGTGTGTATTGCCACTTTATAAGGACGTTTTGTAGCTTCTTAAAAAGCCGATGATATAAATTCAGCAGGGGGTGGAAGATGTTTCCTGTACTGTTAAAGCATTCTCCAAAGATGGTAAATGGCCAAACAAGTCATTATTTTTTTCAAAAGTCTAAACGTGTAAATCTACCGGCCCACATGGCGCGGCCTTCTCAGATAGTTATTAGTTTTTATTTTAATCATACTATTCCCACTGTTAAAATGTATACAGTCTGTAGATCATTTGTTACATATTTTATCGTCCTCCTTGAAAAAAGTACTTTCTTCACCACTAAACATTGTTCCTTCACTAACATATATTTGTATCCTGTAATGTATGAATATATCACAAATGAGAGTATATACTTTTATACATAGTAACGCGTCCATAATTACGTTATATTACTTGCATAATGAATCGGTTAATTACATTTGCACCTTCACTTACCACAAATGTCAAAATGAAACGCGGAAGGCGGCAAGACAGCGTAGAGTAATTAGAGTAATTATCAGTTATTGGGACACAACAAAAGAGCCGCGAGCAAATCACCGGAAATACGCAATTAATATCAGTGCGCAGATGTAGAAATCGCAAGGCAGTTAGTTCGTTCGATATACCTACATAAGGCATCGGGGATCACAGGGATAAGTTCGGATCAATGACGGTAGAGTGACGTAGTAAATGCACATGGCCAGATTAGGCCTATCAATGATGGACAATAAGCACGGCGCTTGCGAACAGAATAAGACCCGGAGAAGAGCTAATCAGTGATCACAATTGGATTCATTCGAATGTTCGGAGGAGATGGTGTCATGTTCACGTATCGCTTCTTGCGAATATAGTAAGCGGCATGTGTGTAGTTCGTGCTGTGTCTGGGTTGCTTGTAACAGTTTGCAAAGTCACAAAGTATTTCAAGCATTATGGTAATCACGATGAATTGTTTGGCATGGGAGAGAGTTTGAACCAAGGTAATATTTAGGAAGTTTGGTACCTTGTGATATCACATACTAACAAAAGAGTTCAATCAGAGCCACAAAGATTAGAAGCATAAGCACAAGATTCTATCAGGGAACAGAAGGACGGTTTGCACTCGCCATTAAAGCTATGAGTTACATCACATCACGCGGTGTAAAACAGATAAATGTTGAGTTTTTTGCGAAAGATGGCATTAGTTTTATATAATTTTATTGTAATAAGGGGCGATACAAAATGTTGGGTGCCTCTACAAAAGAAATAATTGTTTGTCAATACTGAGCATAATTTTATGAACAAAACAAAACATTATTGGGAAACCGATGGTCTAAATGTTCTGGGAACATCTGCTAATGATGCATGAAACTAACCAAGCACAATTATTGTTGAGCAAAAATGGCTCAGTTCCTAATAAGAGCTAATTTACTAAATTTAGCAATTCACAAATTGCCGCTAATTTCAACAAATAAAACATGACGACATGGTTTTATTGATAACCCGGCATATATTCTACCTAATGTCTCATTTCAAAGAACCGATCACAAAGCAATGGACATATGATTCAGTATAACAATTATACAATTAAATAATTTCTACTGCCCAATCGTCAGACACCCCAGAGATACAACCCATCGACATCAGCGTTATGCATCTTTCATGAATTTCAATTACACAATACAGCATTACTGCCACAAGCCGGCGTTGTGCTAGAGGCTGATTAATCAACTAACTACTCGTTGCACTAAGTGGCTGATGCTGCGGGCTAATATTGTACACTGAGAATGTATTAACAAATCATGTTTACTCCGAATCTGGGATTTGAGACAAGCAGACCAGTGGAGCTTACTACATCGTAATCCACCCGTCAGGGGTCCCGTAGGCCGCGGGAGATGTCTGGGTCTGGAGTCGTGCCGCCACTCGCCGTTCACAGGTCCCAGGGTGTCATGTTGCTGCAGCAGTTCCGGCCGTGGTTCGACGCTCTCTGTGCCGACGACGTCGACCTGGTGGAGGTGATGCTGGCGGCGGCAACAGCGAAGGAACGCGACCTACTCCTCAACGGTCTCTTCGACTACAGGTTCGTGGCACCTTGGGCTGGTAGCCTTCCGTTTTACGGTCTTTGGACAATCCGCGTTCAGTCGTGGATAGTCGGTCTTAGTTTATTTTAAACAATGCCGTTCACAACTTGAATTATGTATTAAATGTATGCGCACTGGCCTGGAAAGATATCAGACGTGGGCGATAACTTTGACATACCAGGTACGACCCGATTTTTAAATGGCGTACATTAAACTTTCCCGCGTCATTTGGGTGATATTAAAACCAGGCATAGCCCTCCTTTACATCATGTATACACCAGCTCAGGGAAATTATAAACATGTTTGCCTTAACAGAGAACAGGTATGTTCTGGCCGTTTGGGTATTCTTTATACAGTCGTTGATCACATCTAGTATCCATCACGTGACCTGTTGCCTAGCAAAAGGTGCGTCAAGCTACCAAAAAGTCATTGAAATGTTGACCGCAAATATTTTTCAAGAGAAAACAGGAATGATTTTATTTTGACGTCGGCAACAGTGGCATCTATAAGACCCACCAGTTGTGATGGCGACTGCGTCAATTTTGAAGATTTGACAAAAAATTGTTCGTATGACATTTATGTAAATATTTATAGTTTATGCTTGGTATTGTACACACACAGGCTCTCTCTCTCTCTCTCTCCACACACACACACACACACACACACACACACACACACACACACACACATACTTACAAACACACACACACACACACACACACACACACACACACACACACACACACACACACACACACACACACACACACACACACACACACACAACACACACACACACACACATCACACACACATCACACACACACACACACACACACACACACACACACAACACACACAACACAAACACACACACACACACACACAGACACACACACACACACACATATATATATATATATATATATATATATATATATATATATATATATATATATATATATATATATATATACTAGCAGCACGCACGCACGCGCGAACGCACACTATAGGAATGCCTTTCACAGCGCAGTACAATAGCATGGCTTGTTGTATGTATACATTAATCAACTAACGGTATCTGTCATAACCAGCGGGACGGCTCAGACATGGCGGGAGCGTGTGTGCCACCGCGCTGATGCCTGGAACGTGCAGCTCCCACGCCGTCCCTTCGCCCTTGCAGCCATCTGTGGCGCGCACGCCACGCTCAAGATGATGATCAACTACTCCGTGACGTCAACCTACTCGAGTCGAACGGAAATGACGTCATCCACGAACTGGCGAGATTCGCGAGCGTCAGCAGGAGCAGCGAAGTCGGCATGACGGAGACGTACCGACAGTTGCTACAACTGCTGCCAGCGGCTACTTGCAAGAAACTCCTTCTGATGGATAACGCGTGCCACCTACGGCCGCTGGAACTGGCAGCTAAGATGGCAACGCTGCGTCTGTACAACGCCATCCTACAGACGACGGGTGTGTACCTGGTGAAGACGGAGACGCACGGCCCGCTGACGCACAAGTGGTACGACTTGACCGAGTATGAGGGTTTTGGTGTCGGCACTAGACGGGAGTACTCGCCCATCAAGTTCCTCTTGGAACTGGAGCAGTCGGACCTGTTCAGCGACGAGTGTCGTGCGCTGATGTCGCAGGCGCCCACCAGGCAGTGGGTCGACGCCAAGATGAGGATCAGCCGACCGTTCCTCTTCGCCTGGTTCCTCGTCCGGATTTCCTACATCTGCGCCTTCTTTCTCTTTGAAAACTCGGAGTTTTCCACCAGTCACCGTAATGACACCATCGACAGTCTCAACTGTGGCAACGCAGTCTTCGAGATGCCCTACTGGGCGGGAATGACGACGACCCTTTATGTCTTCACGTTGTCCGCCATGATACTACTTGTTGACGTCACTGAGGCGGCGTACTTCCTCTTGCACAATGGCCGCTGGAGACGCTGGCGTAGCGAAGGTGTCGTCAGTGGTCGCAAGGCGGCGCTTCATCACAATTTCTACCGTGTCTGCCAGTTGGTGTTTGTCGTGATGGCCATGTTCCGGTCGACCGCCTGGCTCTTTCCGGCCACGAAGATACCGTTGATGAGCGAGCTGAGTCGAATCACCGCCTGTCTCCTGCTGCCGTGGACGTTGCTGTACTTCGTACAACTGCTCCCGTCTATCGGCTACTTCACCGTCATCATCCAGACGATGCTGCGGGACATGTTGAACTTCATGGTCATCTTCGTCATCATCCTCGTGCCGTTCTCCTACGTCTTCCACATGATGGTGAACTACTACAGCGAACAGGGCTGCATCGAGGCGTTCGGCAGTCTGCAGCGGTCTCTCTACTCCACCTTCACCGTCATCCTCAACATGATCGACTTCACGTCGTACCGCCTACAGAGCCCTGGCCTCGTCTACGGCCTTCACCTGCTCTTCGTCTTCACCGCTACTCTGCTGCTCGTCAACTTCCTCATTTCGCTCATGAGCAACTCCGTCATCGAAATCAACGAGCAGCGTGACGTCGTCATGTTGCTGCAGCGTCTGTCCGTTGCCATGGTGATGGAGACGCGGGTAGGACGAGTGTTGAAGGGTTACTATTGCCGACGTCAACGGGAGCACTTCGCGTGTTGCGACGGCCGGGTGTACGTGGTACACCATTGCACCTGCTATGACGAGCGGGTCAAAAACAACTTAACTAACTTAACCCCCGTGACAAATCGGTAGAACCTACACTACGTGAAGCTGGAACTAACCGGTGACATTTTACCAAAGAAAAAGTCAAATTTCAACGTGTTCCGTAAATTCAGTATATTATCGCATGTTTATGGTTACGTACAACATGAGTTGGTTTGCAAGCTGTGGGTGTTTATTCCATTAGTTGCTGAATCGGCAAATGTTATTAGATTGTGGTGGGATAAGATTAACTCCTACGCTTTTGTTATTTATTAAGGAATAAAATACAGACCACCAGGTAGTATAATTACTGATATTCGTTCATCAGAGAATTTATCTAGCATATTATCAACAATGTATTCATAAACACACACATATACCATATGCATGGTTGAGCTTTGTCATGTTTTTATTAACCCCTACGTTGAATTGCCACTAAATAACAACCAACGTGCAACGTATATCGAACGAATCTACAACAGTTTCTACTCAGCATACGCGTATTATTGTAAAATGCGGAACTTGGCATCCCAGATTCACAGAGAAATCCGTACATCTCGTATTTTATTTAAACGGCACACATTCACTTGACACTGCTGATAAAGTCTTATTTATTAATACATCAGCACCACAGGGTCACCCACCACGACCACATGCAGTGTCCCATCTACCAAAGGTGTCGTCCTTGCAGTAACTCTTCCACGCCATGGCTGGCCGCTGCACCGAGCACTTCCATATCTGCCTGCGAGTCTGTCGAGTGCTCGTCCACCGCGATGGCGCCTCGTTCCCGTGAACATATGCCAGAGCACAGGTCACGGTGGCCAACAAGTGTGAAGTTCTAAATATGGGGATAAAACATACGCATCGGAGTGTTGTTAATTTTGAAACGAAAAGCATAATAGTAAGGTCATGCCATGGTCTGTGGTCCCCCGGCCTCAACCCAGTGCACAAGAGGATTGTATGAGTGTACACGTGTCAACACTGTCCCTGAACATCTACTTGTGAACTTTGGCGTCGTCTTCTTGTCGTCTGTCTGTCACACTGGTCGTCACCTAGCTACTGGTAGGGTACAGCCCCTGTCTGAGTCGCCGGCCTTCGGTTAAATTAAACTTCCTCTTCTGCGTGATCCTCTTCCCTCCTGTCAGCACACGTCCTCACCTATTTTACTAACAGTATATTGTAAAAAAATACATTTTATTGGACATTTTTTTATTCTTCTTACAATATATAACGAAATGTTGGACCCATAATTTATTTTTACCATATACAGCTGTATAAAATAGATTCGTATATTTAAATTAACCCTCGGCTCCCTATTCCTCCAGCTGTATAACCTTCTCATAAGAGGGGGAACGACGCTTGCCCCCTGGAGCAATTACCCATCCAATGTAACGACCTCGTCGTGTTTGTTTCCAGGTGGTGATACGAGCTGTCCATCGGTTATCTCGTATTCTACTGATATACCGTGCTCACGTCCACTGTCGGCTTCTCTTGTTCAATCACGTCTATGATCGTCGTCTTTTTAAATTTAATTTATATTGTGGATTATATTTTTTTATTTATATTATTGTCTCTGACATATATTTCTCAGTGTTATGAGATGCTTGTGTGGACTAGCGAGAAACGTATTACCTGCTCCACAAACTCGCTTCCGAATAAATGATAAATTGACACTGGCGTCAGATTGCGGCAGGGGTGTCACGTGCACTGGCACATATGGTTTGCTACACAGTTCGAATTTTCAAAGTCAAGTTAAACTCTATTTTAGATGAGGTAAAACAACTACTGGCTTTGGTGTGTCGATTAAAGGATAATTAGATTAACAGTTTGCAGCTTCGACAGGTGACGATTTATATTGAACAGTGACGTCTTAGACCTTAATCAGAACTGAGGTTGTGCAACGTTAGTACTAACTCACAAAGACCATCTTTTGTCTCATTTGTATTGTATTTGTTGACTGTATATAAGCATTATTTTGACTTTTGATTACGAAAGTGGTCGTAAATTGCATGCAGTATAGTTAAGTAATTATAAATTTGTGATAGCTGCATATCATAGCACCTACCTGTCCTCCATTCAAGTAGTGTCTAAACGTATCATATCATAGGACCTACCTGTCCTCCATTCAAGTAGTGTCTGAACGTATCATATCAGAGGACCTACCTGTCGTCCATTCAAGTAGTGTCTAAACGTATCATATCATAGGACCTACCTGTCCTCCATTCAAGTAGTGTCTAAACGTATCATGTCATAGGACCTACCTGTCCTCCATTCAAGTAGTGTCTGAACGTATCATGTCATAGGACCTACCTGTCCTCCATTCAAGTAGTGTCTAAACGTGTCATATCATAGGACCTACCTGTCGTCCATTCAAGTAGTGTCTGAACGTATCATATCAGAGGACCTACCTGTCCTCCGTTCAAGTAGTGTCTAAACGTGTCATGTCATAGGACCTACCTGTCCTCCATTCAAGTAGTGTCTAAACGTGTCATATCATAGGACCTACCTGTCGTCCATTCAAGTAGTGTCTAAACGTGTCATATCATAGGACCTACCTGTCCTCCATTCAAGTAGTGTCTAAACGTGTCATGTCATAGGACCTACCTGTCCTCCATTCAAGTAGTGTCTAAACGTGTCATGTCATAGGACCTACCTGTCCTCCATTCAAGTAGTGTCTAAACGTGTCATGTCATAGGACCTACCTGTCCTCCATTCAAGTAGTGTCTAAACGTATCATATCATACGACCTACCTGTCCTCCATTCAAGTAGTGTCTAAACGTATCATATCATAGGACCTACCTGTCCTCCATTCAAGTAGTGTCTGAACGTATCATATCATAGGACCTACCTGTCCTCCATTCAAGTAGTGTCTAAACGTATCATATCATACGACCTACCTGTCCTCCATTCAAGTAGTGTCTAAACGTATCATATCATAGGACCTACCTGTCGTCCATTCAAGTAGTGTCTAAACGTATCATATCATACGACCTACCTGTCCTCCATTCAAGTAGTGTCTAAACGTGTCATATCATAGGACCTACCTGTCCTCCATTCAAGTAGTGTCTAAACGTGTCATATCATAGGACCTACCTGTCCTCCATTCAAGTAGTGTCTAAACGTATCATATCATACGACCTACCTGTCCTCCATTCAAGTAGTGTCTAAACGTATCATATCATAGGACCTACCTGTCCTCCATTCAAGTAGTGTCTAAACGTATCATATCATAGGACCTACCTGTCGTCCATTCAAGTAGTGTCTAAACGTATCATATCATAGGACCTACCTGTCCTCCATTCAAGTAGTGTCTAAACGTGTCATATCATACGACCTACCTGTCCTCCATTCAAGTAGTGTCTAAACGTATCATATCATAGGACCTACCTGTCCTCCATTCAAGTAGTGTCTAAACGTATCATATCATACGACCTACCTGTCCTCCATTCAAGTAGTGTCTGAACGTGTCATATCATAGGACCTACCTGTCCTCCATTCAAGTAGTGTCTAAACGTGTCATATCATAGGACCTACCTGTCCTCCATTCAAGTAGTGTCTAAACGTGTCATATCATAGGACCTACCTGTCCTCCATTCAAGTAGTGTCTAAACGTGTCATGTCATAGGACCTACCTGTCCTCCATTCAAGTAGTGTCTGAACGTATCATGTCATAGGACCTACCTGTCCTCCATTCAAGTAGTGTCTGAACGTGTCATGTCATAGGACCTACCTGTCCTCCATTCAAGTAGTGTCTGAACGTGTCATGTCATAGGACCTACCTGTCCTCCATTCAAGTAGTGTCTAAACGTGTCATGTCATAGGACCTACCTGTCCTCCATTCAAGTAGTGTCTAAACGTGTCATGTCATAGGACCTACTTGTCCTCCATTCAAGTAGTGTCTAAACGTGTCATATCATAGGACCTACTTGTCCTCCATTCAAGTAGTGTCTAAACGTGTCATATCATAGGACCTACCTGTCCTCCATTCAAGTAGTGTCTAAACGTGTCATATCATACGACCTACCTGTCCTCCATTCAAGTAGTGTCTAAACGTATCATATCATAGGACCTACCTGTCCTCCATTCAAGTAGTGTCTAAACGTATCATATCATACGACCTACCTGTCCTCCATTCAAGTAGTGTCTAAACGTGTCATATCATACGACCTACCTCTCCTCCGTTCAAGTAGTGTCTGAACGTGTCACATCATACGACCTACCTGTCCTCCATTCAAGTAGTGTCTAAACGTGTCATATCATACGACCTACCTGTCCTCCATTCAAGTAGTGTCTAAACGTATCATATCATAGGACCTACCTGTCCTCCATTCAAGTAGTGTCTAAACGTGTCATGTCATAGGACCTACCTGTCCTCCATTCAAGTAGTGTCTAAACGTGTCATGTCATAGGACCTACTTGTCCTCCATTCAAGTAGTGTCTAAACGTGTCATGTCATAGGACCTACCTGTCCTCCATTCAAGTAGTGTCTAAACGTGTCATATCATAGGACCTACTTGTCCTCCATTCAAGTAGTGTCTAAACGTGTCATATCATAGGACCTACCTGTCCTCCATTCAAGTAGTGTCTAAACGTGTCATATCATAGGACCTACCTGTCCTCCATTCAAGTAGTGTCTAAACGTGTCATATCATACGACCTACCTGTCCTCCATTCAAGTAGTGTCTAAACGTATCATATCATACGACCTACCTGTCCTCCATTCAAGTAGTGTCTAAACGTATCATATCATACGACCTACCTGTCCTCCATTCAAGTAGTGTCTGAACGTGTCACATCATACGACCTACCTGTCCTCCATTCAAGTAGTGTCTAAACGTGTCATATCATACGACCTACCTGTCCTCCATTCAAGTAGTGTCTAAACGTGTCATATCATACGACCTACCTGTCCTCCATTCAAGTAGTGTCTAAACGTGTCATATCATACGACCTACCTGTCCTCCATTCAAGTAGTGTCTAAACGTGTCATGTCATAGGACCTACCTGTCCTCCATTCAAGTAGTGTCTAAACGTGTCATGTCATAGGACCTACCTGTCCTCCATTCAAGTAGTGTCTGAACGTGTCATGTCATAGGACCTACCTGTCCTCCATTCAAGTAGTGTCTAAACGTGTCATGTCATAGGACCTACCTGTCCTCCATTCAAGTAGTGTCTAAACGTGTCATGTCATAGGACCTACCTGTCCTCCATTCAAGTAGTGTCTAAACGTGTCATGTCATAGGACCTACCTGTCCTCCATTCAAGTAGTGTCTAAACGTGTCATGTCATAGGACCTACTTGTCCTCCATTCAAGTAGTGTCTAAACGTGTCATGTCATAGGACCTACTTGTCCTCCATTCAAGTAGTGTCTAAACGTGTCATGTCATAGGACCTACCTGTCCTCCATTCAAGTAGTGTCTAAACGTATCATATCATACGACCTACCTGTCCTCCATTCAAGTAGTGTCTAAACGTATCATATCATACGACCTACCTGTCCTCCATTCAAGTAGTGTCTGAACGTGTCATATCATACGACCTACCTGTCCTCCATTCAAGTAGTGTCTAAACGTATCATATCATAGGACCTACCTGTCCTCCATTCAAGTAGTGTCTAAACGTGTCATGTCATAGGACCTACTTGTCCTCCATTCAAGTAGTGTCTAAACGTGTCATGTCATAGGACCTACTTGTCCTCCATTCAAGTAGTGTCTAAACGTGTCATATCATAGGACCTACTTGTCCTCCATTCAAGTAGTGTCTAAACGTATCATATCATAGACCTACTTGTCCTCCATTCAAGTAGTGTCTAAACGTATCATATCATAGGACCTACCTGTCCTCCATTCAAGTAGTGTCTAAGTATCATATCATAGGACCTACCTGTCCTCCATTCAAGTAGTGTCTAAACGTATCATATCATACGACCTACCTGTCCTCCATTCAAGTAGTGTCTAAACGTGTCACATCATACGACCTACCTCTCCTCCGTTCAAGTAGTGTCTAAACGTGTCATGTCATACGACCTACCTGTCCTCCATTCAAGTAGTGTCTAAACGTGTCATATCATAGGACCTACCTGTCCTCCATTCAAGTAGTGTCTAAACGTGTCATATCATAGGACCTACCTGTCCTCCATTCAAGTAGTGTCTAAACGTGTCATATCATAGGACCTACCTGTCCTCCATTCAAGTAGTGTCTAAACGTGTCATGTCATAGGACCTACCTGTCCTCCATTCAAGTAGTGTCTAAACGTGTCATGTCATAGGACCTACCTGTCCTCCATTCAAGTAGTGTCTAAACGTGTCATGTCATAGGACCTACCTGTCCTCCATTCAAGTAGTGTCTAAACGTGTCATGTCATAGGACCTACCTGTCCTCCATTCAAGTAGTGTCTAAACGTGTCATGTCATAGGACCTACCTGTCCTCCATTCAAGTAGTGTCTAAACGTGTCATGTCATAGGACCTACTTGTCCTCCATTCAAGTAGTGTCTAAACGTGTCAATCATACGACCTACCTGTCTCCATTCAAGTAGTGTCTAAACGTGTCATCATACGACCTACCTGTCCTCCATTCAAGTAGTGTCTAAACGTGTCATTCATAGGACCTACCTGTCCTCCATTCAAGTAGTGTCTAAACGTATCATTCATACGACCTACCTGTCTCCATTCAAGTAGTGTCTAAACGTATCATATCATAGACCTACCTGTCCTCCATTCAAGTAGTGTCTAAACGTATCATTCATAGACCTACCTGTCTCCATTCAAGTAGTGTCTAAACGTGTCATGTCATAGACCTACCTGTCCTCCATTCAAGTAGTGTCTAAACGTTCATTCATAGGACCTACTGTCCTCCATTCAAGTAGTGTCTAAACGTTCATTCATAGGACCTACCTGTCCTCCATTCAAGTAGTGTCTAAACGTTCATTCATAGACCTACTGTCCTCCATTCAAGTAGTGTCTAAACGTTCATTCATAGACCTACCTGTCCTCCATTCAAGTAGTGTCTAAACGTGTCATGTCATGGACCTTGTCCTCCATTCAAGTAGTGTCTAAACGTATCATTCATTTAAAACCCCTTCCATTGAGTTTCTAAACGTGTCATATAGTCCTACCTCCTCATAAGTAGTGTCTAAACGTTCATTCATAGACCTACCTGTCCTCCATTCAAGTAGTGTCTAAACGTTCATTCATAGGACCTACCTGTCCTCCATTCAAGTAGTGTCTAAACGTGTCATTCATAGGACCTACCTGTCTCCATTCAAGTAGTGTCTAAACGTTCATTCATAGGACCTACCTGTCCTCCATTCAAGTAGTGTCTAAACGTTCATATCATAGACCTACCTGTCCTCCATTCAAGTAGTGTCTAAACGTTCATATCATAGGACCTACCTGTCTCCATTCAAGTAGTGTCTAAACGTGTCATTCATAGACCTACCTGTCCTCCATTCAAGTAGTGTCTAAACGTTCATTCATAGACCTACCTGTCCTCCATTCAAGTAGTGTCTAAACGTTCATATCATAGACCTACCTGTCCTCCATTCAAGTAGTGTCTAACGTTCATATCATAGGACCTACCTGTCCTCCATTCAAGTAGTGTCTAAAGTGTCATGTCATAGGACCTACCTTCCTCCATTCAAGTAGTGTCTAAATCATATCTAACCTACCCTCCATTCAGTATGTCTAAATCATGTCTAGGACCTACCGTCCCCATTCAAGTAGTGTCTAATCATGTCTAACCTACCTTCCCATTCAAGTAGTGTCTAAATCATGTCTAGACCTACCTTCCTCCATTCAAGTAGTGTCTAAATCATGTCTAGGACCTACCTTCCATTCAAGTAGTGTCTAAATCATGTCTGGACCTACCTTCCTCCATTCAAGTAGTGTCTAAATCATAGTCTAGGACCTACCTTCCTCCATTCAAGTAGTGTCTAAATCATATCTAGGACCTACCTTCCTCCATTCAAGTAGTGTCTAAATCATATCTAGGACCTCCTGTCCTCCATTAAGTAGTGTCTAAAGTTATAATAACCTCTAACCTCCATTCAAGTAGTGTCTAAATGTCTCATACATTCTACCTTGTCCTCCATTAAGTGTGTCTAAACGTATATCATAGGACCTACTGTCCTCCATTAAGTGTGTCTAAAGTTTACATATCATAGGACCTACCTGTCCTCCATTCAAGTAGTCTAAACGTGTCTCATAGGACCTACCTGTCCTCCATTCAAGTAGTCTAAACGTGTCTCATAGGACCTACCTGTCCCCATTCAAGTAGTGTCTAAACGTATTTATAGTACCTACCTGTCCCATTATAGTGTCTACGTGTCTATTCATAGGACCACTGTCCTCCATTCAATAGTGTCTAACGTATATTCATAGGACCACTGTCCTCCATCAATAGTGTCTAAACGTATATATCATAGACCACTGTCCTCCATTAAGTAGTGTCTAAACGTCATATCATAGGACCACCTGTCCTCCATAGTAGTGTCTAAACGTATATATCATAGACCACTGTCCTCCATTCAATAGTGTCTAAACGTTATATCATAGACCCTAGTCCTCCATTCATAGTCTAACGTATCATATCATAGGACCTACCTGTCCTCCATTCAAGTAGTGTCTAAACGTATCATATCATAGGACCTACCTGTCCTCCATTCAAGTAGTGTCTAAACGTATCATATCATACGACCTACCTGTCCTCCATTCAAGTAGTGTCTAAACGTGTCATATCATACGACCTACCTGTCCTCCATTCAAGTAGTGTCTAAACGTATCATATCATACGACCTACCTGTCCTCCATTCAAGTAGTGTCTAAACGTTCATATCATACGACCTACCTGTCCTCCATTCAAGTAGTGTCTAAAGTGTCATGTAATTTGCCTACCTGTCGTCCATTCAAGTAGTGTCTGAACGTATCATATCATAGGACCTACCTGTCCTCCATTCAAGTAGTGTCTAAACGTGTCATGTCATAGGACCTACCTGTCCTCCATTCAAGTAGTGTCTAAACGTATCATGTCATAGGACCTACCTGTCCTCCATTCAAGTAGTGTCTGAACGTGTCATATCATAGGACCTACCTGTCCTCCATTCAAGTAGTGTCTAAACGTGTCATATCATAGGACCTACCTGTCCTCCATTCAAGTAGTGTCTAAACGTGTTTTCGACTATGTCTATTGTAGTGTTGAGTTCTTCTAGGCCTCTGTCCTCCTTCAAGTAGTGTCTAAACGTGTCATGTCATAGGACCTACCTGTCCTCCATTCAAGTAGTGTCTAAACGTGTCATGTCATAGGACCTACCTGTCCTCCATTCAAGTAGTGTCTAAACGTGTCATATCATGGGACCTACCTGTCCTCCATTCAAGTAGTGTCTAAACGTATCATGTCATAGACTATGTCGTGCCATTCAAGTAGTGTCTGAGTGTCATGTCATGGTGCTGTGTCCTCTTCGATGTGTGTCTGACGTGTGTGTGCATGTGGGACTCTGTCCTCGTTCAAGTAGTGTCTAACGTGTCATGTCATAGGACCTCTCTGTGCCTCCGTTCAAGTAGTGTCTAAACGTATCATATATGGACCTACCTGTCCTCCGTTCAAGTAGTGTCTAAAGTTCATATCATAGACCTACCTGTCGTCCGTTCAAGTAGTGTCTAAACGTGTCATAGTCATACGACCTACCTGTCCTCCATTCAAGTAGTGTCTAAACGTATCATATCATAGGACCTACCTGTCCTCCATTCAAGTAGTGTCTAAACGTATCATATCATACGACCTACCTGTCCTCCATTCAAGTAGTGTCTAAACGTATCATATCATACGACCTACCTGTCCTCCATTCAAGTAGTGTCTAAACGTATCCAGGTGTTACACTAGTTGTCCCCAGCGCAATCGTTGGTAGTGTGCTGTGTGTGTGTGTGTGTGTGTGTGTGTGTGTGTGTGTGTGTGTGTGTGTGTGTGTGTGTGCTGTGTGTGTGTGTGTGTGTGTGTGTGTGTGTGTGTGTGTGTGTGTGTGTGTGTGTGTGTGTGTGTGTCATTGTGTGTTGAATGTTCATTCTGGTCCTTCTCGTTGTAGTGTGTGTATCATATCATGTACTGTCCTCCTTGTGTGTCTGTATCATATCATTGTTACTGTCCTCCTTGTGTGTCTGTATCATATCATGGGTACTGTCCTCCATTGTGTTGTGTCGTATCGGTGTTAATTTGTTGTCGGCCCAGCAGCAATCGTTGGTAGTGTGTGTGTGTGTGTGTGTGTGTGTGTGTGTGTGTGTGTGTGTGTGTGTGTGTGTGTGTGTGTGTGTGTGTGGGGTGTGTGTGGGGTGTGTGTGTGTGTGTGTTGTGGTGTGTGTGTGTGTGTGTGTGTGTGTGTGTGTGTGTGGTGTGTGGTGTGGTGTGTGGTGTGTGGTGTGTGGTGTGTGGTGTGTGGTGTGTTTGTGTGTGTGTGTATGTGTGTGGGGTGTGTGCGTGTATGTGAGCTTGTATGTCTGTGTGTGCATGTGGGGGCTGGCTGTGGTCTTAAGTAGTTTCGAAACGAAACACCAGAGTGACCAGACCAAAAACGCACCAAACCGTGCGTATGTCAATAAAGATACGATGACCCAATGGTGGCGTACAACTTGAGAAAAATGACGTGAACTGATCAACTGCCTTCTACAAAGCGACCGTTTATCCCCTCCCTCGAGGGTTTCTTACGTGTGCGCCTTCGGGAGTACAGTCATCTGCAAACAATAACTCCATGGTCATTCTTCAGTGGTATTGATTTGCATAAGCTATGCGTCTGCGGATGTTGAATACATGCACTCCCATCTCATCACGTTGTTCTGTTGTCACGCGGTGTAAGCTGCCCGAGCTCGCGTTCACTGACGTAGCCTATTGTATGAGATTATGCAGTGGCGGAAGACATCCGCGGACCGTAGGCATCTGACACGTTCGTGGGCCTTGGAGTGTTGCAGAGGTCGATCGAACAGGTAGGCGCTTCGTGCTACCCCTCCAAGTACAGTTGACATGCCATCGTTCGATAGGTGGCGCTGACCATACCACTAACGTCATAGACTTTCTTTCACGGTTTCACCTCATGAATATGTATCGCTGTTTACGAATGTGTTTACATCACATGACAGAAAAGTGCATCACACGTGCGTGAATCGCCGTATGAATTATATATTAATTACTAATGTTAACTTGTGCCTGTATGTTATGTAATTATACATTTGAATTAGTAAGATACATAAAAAACGTTAAAATGAGTTGTTGAAACAATTAGAATATAGTTATAAAATCATTATAACGTGGATGTCTGCGTATGTAGTTTAGTATGTACACGAGTGTGTGTGGTACTCCGAGTGTGTGTTTGTGTTTATGCTAAATGTATGAAAACATTTTTTTTAAAAAATGGTCAAGATACCTTAAGTTAATTATTGTAATTAAGTAATTAAGTCGACATTGAAAATGCATTATATTTATGTAAACGAAATGTCCAAAACATAATATTTGAAGATCTTTCGAGTCTATTATAGCACGTCCTAATAGCTACAGTATATTATGTAAATGAGTATGCATTTATTTATGATAATTACTTGATGTCAGGAGCTACAATACACTTATAACAGGACACACAACGGTTTAACAATGTTTACATTTATTTAACATAGACTGTGAATAAACATAGTACATATTATGACAGCACAATTGGTAATGTTTAGGAGTTCAAAATTGCGTACCCAGTACTTTGCATCTTTGTCAATCAAATTGTTTGTGTAACATTTGTGAAACATTTACCTGTTTCGCGCATTCTGTTGAGCATTGTTATATGGAATGAATTGTTGAAACTTATAAAATCTAAATATCGAATGCGTCATCCTACAGAACTTGCAGGATATTCATAACCGTTTGTTCTGTCTTTGACTTTGTAACGACATGGATTCGCACCGTTCCTAAGGCTTAGCCCTTAGAGAATGTTTCGCGACTAAGCTCGACAACACATTAAGGTGAGAGTTTTGCCAAATCAGTATATGTCATTTTTGTTCTCAAGGAAGTCGAAGTTCAACTTGTTCCTGTTCTCTAGTTGGTCTTAGGTGCGACTGGCTCGGCCGAGTGACTCGCAAGCGATTGCCTCGCCTATCATGACACACGGTACGATTTAGACGATTGCACGTTAATCGGACGGTTTCAAGGGAGACACTCGGTCGAGTCTATCGCCCGTGTATCGCCGTGTATCTATGAGTAGAACGGGTATCGCCCGTAACGTCACGTAATTGCTAACGCGGAAATGACGTCAACATTGGTTTCCAGTATCTACCGCGAACGACCGAGGAGGCACACGGCTAGGCACTGTCGTATTCGGGATGAAATATATTGGTGTTCGATCTGAGCATGAGACGGAGCCCGCATACACAACTGAGAGGTAGGTTTGTTTAAATAATTGCGATAGTTCAAGTGCGCTTAACGGCTAAAATGTACGCCGTGCGAAATTTCAAGTAATTTGCTGTTCTGACAGTATGCTCGGCGGCAGAACAGTTCCGACAGCAAATACAAGCATACAGTTTTATTGTTATTTTATCAGTCAGTAATATTACAAAGATAAATAGTAAATAATGTAAAACATTTACTAATTAATGACAAACTACTTTTACTATCAGAGTTTTTAAAGTTGGTTTTTCGAGTATGACGTCACGGTCGCGAAAGTTATACCAGAGCTAATTAGATAAGTGCTGGGTCACTCCCCCCCCCCCCCGATGGAACCAAATGTGCACAGATCTCGCTCAATCTCGGACGTCTCGTCGTTTAGTACGGTATCTGTTTTACATTTTCCTACCATCCGTGTGAGGGCGCTGTGTGCTTAAGAGCGACAGCTCGGATGGATTAGCTCTGGTGACGCCAGGCCCATGGACCGTGCCTTATTCTCAGTACACGGCTTCTAGCGTCAATTCAGTTCTCATTATTCTTTCTAATATACAGTGTAATAAAATGTGTAATAATACAGGGGCTCTCGCTATCAACATTTAATACAACTATTATACGTTAACCTGATTGTGAGTTGCTAGCGATGGATGAAATTGTAGCAATAGACTTAACAACGCTGTCTAGTTGTCCCTGGCCGTAGTTAGTATTGACTTATCAGGAAGGTTCCGTCACAGGGCGGTTTACGACCAATGAGTAACAAGCATACGTCTAACGCGGACAGCCTCTGTTTACACGGTACAAGTGATTATGTTTCCATGTGGTTCTGCTTGTGTTTACGCTGAAAACGAGTAACTTGCTAAAACTATACGAAGTTGTTTTGAATTCCTTGTTTACAGTCTGTAGTATAAGATGTACACAAATATTTGTATCATATTTTCCTGCAAAACATATTTATAAAATTTCGATTATTTCTGTTCAGTTCGTTGAGATAAAATGCGTAGAGCATGATCTTACAATGTAAACACGCAATTCGAAACAACTGCATCTAGTTTTAGCAAAATAGTTACCAATACTTGTTTTCACCACGCGTACAGTGTAAATACAAGAAGAACCACCTGGAAACATAGTTACATATAAACACAGGCTGTCCACGTGGACACATGCTCGTTACTAATTGGTCGAAAATTGTCCTGTTGCGGAACCCACCTGGTGAGCCAAATATGCGGCCCGGGCGCCGCTGACCCAGTCCCCGGAAACGATCCCTACTCGGTACCCATGGCAATGGCCCAACATAATCTTTGTTCCGTTAACTTTGCTTCTCTTTATCCTTCAAATTCAGCCGGGCCGACAGCGGACACATGACGGCGGAGTATCGAGGAAAAGGTATGTTCCTAGTTAATTCTTAACTGATGCTTGAGCTTCAGGTAATGTGACCTAGAAGAAGAAGCAGAAGGGGACGCAGAAGAGAACCAAGAAGATGAAGAAGAGGACGCAGAAAATGGAGCTGAAAAGGACGCCAAATGGAACACAGAAGAGAACCAAGAAGAGGAAGCTGAAGAAGAGGCAGAAGTGCACGCAGAAGATTGAAAAGAAGAGGGCGCGGAAGGGGACACAACATAGAACCAAGAAGAGGACGCAGAAGTGGACGCTGAAGATGGAACAGAAGAGGGCGCAGAAGGAGAAACAGAAGAGAACCAAGAACAGGACGCAGAAATCGACGCAGAAGAGGACGTAGAAGAGAACACAGAAGAGAACCAAGAAGAGGACGCAGAAGAGGACGAAGAAGTGGACGCAGAAGATGGAGCTGAAACGGACGCAGAAGGGGACACAAAAAATAACAAAGAAGAGGACGCTAAACAAGACGCAGAAGTGGACGCTGAAGATGGAACAGAAGAGGACGTAGAAGAGGAAGCAGACGTGCACGCAGAAAATTGAAAAGAAGAGGACACAGAAGGGGACATAGAATAGAACAAAGAAGAGGACGCAGAAGTGGACGATGAAGATGGAACGGAAGAGGATATAGAAGAGGAAGCAGACGTGCACATAGAAGATGGAATAAAAGAGGACATAGAAGGGGACGCAAAGGAGGACGCAGAAGGGGACGCAGTAGATGGAGTAGAAGAGGACGCAGAAGGGGACCAAACAGATAACACAGAAGAGGACGCAAAAGTGGACGCAGAAGAAGGAATAGAAGAGGACGCATGATGGGACACCCAATAGAACCAAGAAGAGGACGCTGAAGTAGACGCTGAAGATGGAACAGAAGAGGACGCAGAAGAGAACCAAGAAAAGGGCGCATGAGACGACGCAGAAGTGGACACTGAAGAGACTGCAGAAGTGGACACTGAAGAGACTGCAGAAGTGGACACTGAAGAGACCCAAGAAGACATAGAAGAAGACGCAGAGGTTGATGCAGAAGATGGAACAGAAGAGGACGCAGAAGCGGACACTGAAGAGAACCAAGAAGAGAACGCAGAAGAGGACGCAGAAGAGAACCAAGAGGACGCAGAAGTGGACGCAAACGTGGACGCATAAGATGGAACAGAAGAGACGCAGAAGCGGACACTGAAGAGAACCAAGAAGAGGACGCATGAGAGGACGCAGAAGAGAACCAAGAGGACGCAGAAAAGGACGCAGAAGTGGACGCAGAAGTGGACGCATAAGATGGAACAGAAGAGGACGCAGAAGCGGACACTGAAGAGAACCAAGAAGAGAACGCAGAAGAGGACGCAGAAGTGGACGCAGACGATTGAACAGAAAAGGACGCAGAAGGGGATACAGAAGAGAGCCAAGAAGAGGACGCAGAAGACGACGCAGAAGATAGAACAGAAAAGGATGCAGAAGCGGACACGGATGATAACCAAGAAGAGGACGCAGAATGGACGCAGAAGATGGAACAGAAATGGACGCAGAAGAAGAGGCAGAAGAGAACAAAGGAGAGGACACACATGAGGACGCAAAAGTGGACGCAGATGATGGAACATAAGAGAACGCAGAAGGGGACACGGAAGAGAACTAAGAGGAGGACGCAGAAGAGGACGTAGAAGTGGACGCAGAAGATGGAACAGATTAGGACTCAAAAGGGGACACGGGTGAGAACCAAGAAGAGGACGCAGAAGAGAACCAAGAGGACACAGAAGAGGACGCAGAAGTGGACGCAGAAGTGGACGTAGAAGATGGAACAAAAGAGGACGCAGAAGGGGATACAGAAGAGAACCAAGAAGAGGGCGCAGAAGACGACGCAGAAGTGGACGCAGAAGTGGACGCAGAAGATAGAACAGAAAAGGATGCAGAAGCGGACATGGAAGATAACCAAGAAGAGGACGCAGAAATGGATGCAGAAGATGGAACAGAAGTGGACGCAAAAATGGACGCAGAAGAGAACACAGGATATGACGCAGAAGAGAACCAGGAACAGGACACAGAAGATGACGCAAAAGTAGACGCAGAAGATGGAACAGAAGAGAACGCAGAAGATGGAACAGAAGAGGACTTAAATGGGGACACGGATGAGAACCAAGAAGAGGCCGCAGAAGAGGACGCAGAAGATAACCAAGAGGACGCTGAAAAGGACGCAGAAGCGGACACAGAAGAGAACCAAGAAGAGGACGCCCAAGACGACGCAGGAGTGGACGCAGAAGATGGAACAGAAGACGAAGAAGCGGACACTGAAGAGAACCAAGAAGAGGACGCAGACGTGGACGCAGAAGATGGAACAGAAAAGGATGCAGAAGCGGACACAGAAGATAACCAAGAAGAGGACACAGAAGTGGATGCAGGAGATGGAACAGAAGAAGACACAGAAGGGGACACAGAAGAGAACTAAGAAGAGGACGCAGAAAATGATGCAGGAGTGAACGCAGAATATGGAACAGAAGAGGACGCAAAAGGGGATATGGAAGATAACCAAGAAGAGTGGACACGTGTCCTTTCTCGAGAATGTCGACTTCGCGAATGACGTAGCCATCCTGTTTCATACGCGAAAAGACTTACAGGAGGTAATAAATATGTTCAGTAACACCAGCCAACAATTAGAACTACAGTTAAACGAAAAGAAATCCAAGTTAATGTCTTTACAAGTTCCCACCCCTGCAAGCCATGGGTAGTTGCGCTGCGCTGCGCTACTGTACCCCTGGATGACTGCCTCCAAGTACCTTGGGAATGACATAACATTATAGCAACTGACTTCGCTAGTCGCCACAGCTTCAGCCGTAGGAACAGCGCAAATACCCGCCCCAATTTGAAGAGGACTGGTGGGAATCCAAGTAGAACGACCCATTGGCATCATAAACGTTGCATCACGGTTGGCTGAAAAAAGGTTTATTTTATGGTCACCTGACCTGGTCTGAAACATGTATCCAATGTGTGATTTCAATGGCTGGCGTTAAAAGTGGAGTTTTTGAAAGGGATGTTCCAGGCGTAGAGAATATATATATTATATAGCTGTGTGTGTGTGTGTGTGTGTGTGTGTGTGTGTGTGTGTGTGTGTGTGTGTGTGTGTGTGTGTGTGTGTGTGTGTGTGTGTGTGTGTGTGTGTGTGTGTGTGTGTGTGTGTGTGTGTGTGTGTGTGTGTGTGTGTGTGTGTGTGTGTGTGTGTGTGTGTGTGTGTGTGTGTGTGTGTGTGTGTGTGTGTGTGTGTGTGTGTGTGTGTGTGTGTGTGTGTGTGTGTGTGTGTGTGTGTGTGTGTGTGTGTGTGTGTGTGTGTGTGTGTGTGTGTGTGTGTGTGTGTGTGTGTGTGTGTGTGTGTGTGTGTGTGTGTGTGTGTGTGTGTGTGTGTGTGTGTGTGTGTGTGTGTGTGTGTGTGTGTGTGTGTGTGTGTGTGTGTGTGTGTGTGTGTGTGTGTGTGTGTGTGTGTGTGTGTGTGTGTGTGTGTGTGTGTGTGTGTGTGTTGAGTTGTTACATCAAAAGACAGCTAGCCTCAGATATAACGTCCATGATCTTAGTGAAGTACATACTATTAAATAACCCTCAATAACACGAACCACTCACCCACCCACTGACGAATATGCAGCTAGCAGTGCAATCCGAGATCAATCCACATATATGCCCTTTCACAGTAGATCAAAGAACACCAAAAGATGTCTGGAGCCTCAGAATTCCACACCTGCCAGTTGACCGTTTCGGTATTCAATAACGGGAATTAGTGCCCTATGAACACATGTACCCTTAGGCGAGTCATTACATCAAACGATTTAAATAAACCGATAGTATGCAGCTGCCGTCTATCATCTATGACTATGCGGGACTTCTGCTGTTTTGACTGAGCGAATACTCGTAGAGTTAATTAGTAAGGCCTAACACTTTTATTTATTTCTAGGATTTTATAAATACAAGTAATACCATTCGATATTACATTTAGAATTGTTAGTACAACACAAAAATAAAAGTATCCAATATTTACGATCGGATGCGCAAACAACAACAAAGCTCGTAAACATGGAGCGTACCGATCGGTGGCATCTTTGTGAATGTGGTCTGCCGTTTCCGCGCGGTCTGCCAATTGTGGCCCGCCTTTTAGTATGCCCCCGAGGATACTTTCGTTTAGTTGGCGAAATATTTTCGTAACAACAATATTCAGGGCCATCCAGTTGCCATGTAGAAATCTATTGATATCAGTGCACATAAAATGCTAACCGAGGCTAACAAAATGCACGCAGCGTCTTCCGATCGGGTCGAACAACTGTTAACTGGTGTCGCCATCTGCCGAACTACGCAGGAATTAATGATGCGGCTGCTATCAGATAGAGGCTCTAGCGAAACGATGGACGACAACGTTGTCGTGGACGAGTCCTTCCCCACTGAATTACAAGAAAGATTGACTGATTTCGATGATGCGCTGACGCAAGTCGAGGAGGTTCTTAAACCGTTACATTCCGTCCCCCTAAGCGACATACATACCAAGGTGTGTGTACAACAGCAATAGCTAAATTGTGATTACTTAATTATCGCCCACTCTATCTTAAAACTAGTCTAAACACTAACAGTAATACCACATTTGATTTGACTTTTCCATAGGCGGTCATTATAACGCTTCCTGGCACTTATGCAGAATTCGGACCCACCTTAGTTTTGCCATTATAACTGTATACAGTCGCGCCTTGCTATAACGCGACTCGCTATAACGCGAATCGGCTATAACGCGGTCGATCGTGGACCCCGAATTTCTTCCGCCGGGGGGAAATGGGCGCTACAGCTAACAATAACGCTGAAATTAACTGTCACTTATTTTTATGAATTCCTCATGTTTGTCTTATACAGGCGTATCTAGAAACAATTTAATGATATTAAGAAATTTAACACAGAAGTACAACTGCGTTGCTGAGTTCGTTGTTTGTTGTGCCCCTAGCTTCTGCTCTGCCGTCGGCTTCGCGGCACCAATCCAATCGTTTTCAAACCGATCTATTGTGTAACCATCACTTGGTTTGTGTGGTAATTTCTTAAGTGTTTGTTTAAAACGTTCCCAATTCCTGTGATTGCATTTAATTAACTTTAGGCACAGTAAAGTTGGTACAAAGTCCTGTTTGTTTGCGCCGATATCAATCATGTTTGTCTCCTGCCAGTTCGCTGTGGCTTCGGCGAAGGCGCCCGTTCGCTGTGGCTTCCGCGAACGAGCACCTTCGCCGGCTTGTAAATGGCAATTAAATTGCTTATGAATCGAGCGGTGACAAAAAATAATTATGGTACTGAAATGGCAGGCTAAAGTTATGTTATGTTTTCTTCACTACGTATACGAAAAAATATTTACTTGTGCGCAAATATACGAATTCGTCAACTGCGTGTGAACCGCAGTAGCCTCGAACCACCGTGAATTGCATTATAAATCGGCACGGTAAATGTGCGATCTAAATTTATATTTTGGGATTGATTAAAAGATGAAATTAAGCCAACAGTGAGCGCAATTAGTATAAGTATTAATATCTGACCGACTTCGGCAACATGTCAATTCATTTGTGCGTTTCGGCTGCTGAGTTCAAGGTTATTTTAGACTGCGACCGCATACTGTGTTATCGCTCCGCCTCAGTTTGCATCGCCAGACGAGGCCCGTTGGCTCTGAATTTATTTCAAAACTGTACACCATTCGCAAGATTTACTCAGTTCAACATTCGACAGTGTATATTATTTTAACGTAATACACATTTACGTTGGTTTCAATGTCAGTTAGTTTTATAAATCACGCATACATCGCGCAACCAGCACATTGGCTTCGGTTGCTGTTGTGGCGTTTTGGGGTGGTGGCGCCCCTGGCGGAATATAATCTATAACGCACCTCGTTTACAACGCGGTTCCATTTCGTGGACCCCAACTACCGCGTTATAATGAGGCGCGACTGTATTTGCCTATATTGGATACCTCACACAAACTCTAGACTAATTCTAAACATGATCAATCAGTATTCCCAGGTATATTTATGTTTCACAAATATTGCATTTTGAAACCCAAATACCACTCCGATTTGTGCCAGTCACAAGCGCAGCGATGCATGTTTTATTGCGCTGTGCACATGGAATGAGCGATAAACAGTTTGTTTATGCCGACCGCACTGTCTTTTCGACCTCAAAAGTCTGCTAAGACACGCTATTTATAAAACAAATATGCGCAAGATGATGTTAAATGATTGAATTAACAAAATCAAATGTTGGCAAAGATACAGTTATAGTGGCAAAATTTAGGTGGGTCCAAATTCTGCATAAATGCCCGCTTCCTTAATTTACTATAAAATTTGAACAAGTCTGTTATCGAAAATTTCACAGCATTCTCCACTACCACTGGTAGACGTGATTTACTCATCCGGAAAATTTGTGAAATTGTAATACCTCACTAACCTCAGCTCAGGCTCACTTTCTCACAAACTACTTTGAAACCTGACACCCCTTCATTTCTGCTAGAATCACATAGTGATCAGTCGTGTAGACATCACCAATAAAAATGACACCAGTAACAATGCGCAGACAAACACTGTCTATCACCAGTCATCATTTGACAGAGCTCTCTGATGCTACACTGTACACAAACATAATTTTTACTCTCTACACTACATATGTCCTCACAGAAATTCAGACAGTTTGTATAATGCTATTTCTATAGGTTAGTTTTTCGTTAGGCAGACGAACACCTCATTATGGCCTTATGCCAGTATTCTGACAAGAGTCAAGCTAGGATTCCATACGGATGTGGCAACAGATGGCTACAGTGGAAAGGCATAGGAGTGATTCCATATGTGTGGTCGTGGTTTGTGATACGGATGTGGCAAATTGAATCAGTTTATGTAGTGATTCACAGTGTATCCGCACACGAATCAGACGGAATTCCAAGGAATTACATCATTATAGACATGTTTTTTCCAACTCTCAGAAATCATGGACGGTATTAGTGGGAAGGTAGTAGCATTCTGTATTTGCCATCAATGATTGAAACATGCTATCGCAGAAACTACCAAAATTTTCAGCAGAAGTTGTTGTATGAGAAAAAATCCTCATCCTGGTGTAGTTCGTGATTCTTTTGAAATAGATTATTGCATCATATTGTCTCCGTTTTCAATGATGTCATGAACCCACCAACAGTGCCTTCGGCTTCGCTTTCTGTTTTGCAACACTTGAAACACTCCCCAAACTATAGTTGTCATTGTTTGTTGCTCTAAGTATGAGCACTGCAATATGCACCAATTCAGCACAATGCTAATGTGCACATAATCAAGATGGAAATGGCTACTCAGTAGGTAGTTTTGGTTTGCCTATGACTACGTGGTGCAGAAACAGAATATGCAGATGATAGATATCATTATCAATGTTTGCTTGTATTCAGATAATTGTTGACTTTCAAGTTTGTTACTGTTTAAACCAATGGGTCCCACATCAGAGTTGCAGAACTCCGACTCAATGAGTGTCAAAATTACTCATTGGAAGAAATGAACTAGCCAGTGCATATAAGTAATATAAAATATATTCATGTTGTTTAATCAATATTTTCCTTGTGTTTGTATGGTTAGTTATCCACACTGGACAAGGCAAAGTTGGACCTTGTTGGGGTGTACACAATCAACTCACTTTTTTGGAGTAAGTATATCAATTTGGCAGGTCATGGTAGAAGTTATTTATAATGCTTAACAATAATAAGACTTTCTATAGTTAATCAAATGTTGTACATGTTATGTGAAATGGTGTAACTAAACAATATTCATAATAAAGGCAATTCTATAACACATCAAATAAATGTTGATCAGCTAATTAATTTGATAACATTAATGTCTGCATGAAAATATGCTTGCATATTAGTTGATAGCAATTCACTGACATTATGAACTTATCCTAAATCATCACATACTGAATTGACACATTAAACAATAACTGCTGGTGATAACAGAGTTTGACCATCACTGTTATTCTAAATTTTCAGTGTACCTGAACACAAGAGGTGAAGATCCTAAAGAACATGCAGTGAAACAAGAGCTGGTGGGTATTCTATAGAACTAAAGGTTTCCTATGTGAGGTGTACCACACTCCTGGTGCTCAAACAGTGACATAGACTGTATGTCATACAGGAACGGGGGAATTGTGAATGGAAAGTTTTTATGGAGCTCATAAATAAATAAATTTGATTCGTGTGGTGCTGTAAAATTACTGCTTGATTGATCATCTCCAAAATCCTTGGGAGCAACCTATAAAACAGTTATTGGTTTTTTTTCAATGTAATACAAACATACAATAACTCATGAATGTGCTCATTTTTACCTTGTAAACGTGCTCTGAATGTTGGCCTGATGTGTGTACTGATATGTGTAATTTTGATGTCAAAGTACCATGTGATCCCCTAGCTGGTCATATTTCAACTTTCCTCAGGAATCGCTTTATAGATGGGTTTAAAACAACTTTTATGTTATATTTTTATATGTTCTCAAATGTTACACACATTATTTCTATATACACATTGAAAATGAGAAAAATTATATTTTTAAAGCTGATAAATTTCACCAACAATGTATTATATGAAGTGACTACATTGAAACTAAGGATATTTGATGATTTTATTTTTTGTTTAAAAAAAGTTCAGTGCAGGAGGGAGTTATAATCAAAATAAAAATAGCAACAGTTTTAAATGAATAGAACAGTGAAATTCCTAGGTAATTTAATTGGTTTACATGCTACTAAATAAATAATGAATTATATTAACGTTCTATGCGTATTGCATAATTATTTTTGTATGTCTGGATTATTTTAGATCTTTTTAAAACAGAGTGGTTTTTCTATCCCCAAATTTGTCACATTCAAAAACCTCTGGGTTATAATCCAGATGACTGATAAGATTTTAATGCACAAGAATGTTGATATTCACCTCACTATTGTTGTGTGGAAAATTGGTATGCATTGGTTTAATAGTTTTGGACTGCTATTCATTTTTGTAATAAAAACGGTGACAACTGAGAAAATGGCACCTAAAGTATGACCTAAGTAATTTTATGTTTTAAACATGTTGGATGTTGCAAATAAGCAGCATTTATGATAGCCTTGCTATCTGCATAAAATATTATAATGGTTCTATAAGTAATACTTCATTAATAGTGGCCCAAATATTTAATTGTTTATCCCTCCCCCTTAATGTGTACACACGTGTTCACATATTATTAACCCTACATAGATTTTGACTTGTGGCCAACTTAACATGCATACTGATAACATATAACATTCCGTAGACATATTTGTATCAAATGTGTTTAAGTTATCATGTAAAGAAACAAATTAGCTCCGGACAGCATTTTACCCTAAATGTCAATTTCCATTTACAAATGCAGTCTCTATATCCGTTAATTTCATCAACAAATATGAAATGCATGCTAAATTAGAAATAGGACAATTTAAATATTTTGGTGTGCATTAGTTGGCTAGTTTTTTTATCTAGTTGTTGTTTTTAATGCAAAAATATAGCGACTTAGCAGCGAGTATATTATGTTAAATAGCATACTTTATTATGTAGATATGTCAATCTGTCAAAAAGTTAAGAAAACCAAAATTATCATAATTTTAACACATTTCAGACTTCCATGTCATGCTATTTCACACTGTCTCAAACGTATTGCAAAAACCTCTAGATGTGGGGGTAATATCACCTTGGTTGTCTCTGACAGGAACGGATTCAGAGATACATGAAGAGACTACAGGAAGTGCAAGACAAGGAAAAGGCACCAAAACTCAACAAGGATGCAAGCAAGCGATTCATCCGCAGTGCCCTCTGGCAGCAGGCCCACAAAGAGGCAGAACAACCAGATGATGAAGGTGTGTGCCGATTCCTATTTTCTGTGATGAGTCTGCATAGTGCTCATTTGATAGCAGTAGACTGTAACTTAGGATAAATGTTTCATGATTCATGCTTGAGGTATAACTGCAGGCTCTGTGTAAGTCAGTTATTGAAGCAGACTTTTTATTGCTGTTGTAATATTGTTATTTTTTGATTATGTGTAATTAAACCATACTGCTATGTTGCTACTTTGTGGGCAGTTCTGTAGTAACTACCTAGAAATCACCATCATTGGTCAGCTGGAACTAGAGCATGGATGAAGGGTCAGAAGTTCAGATGGGAACCTATCTGAGGCTATCTCCATATCAAAACTAACTTACAAACTTACTGACAAGAAATGGGTAGCTGGCAGAAACATGTCTTGGTATCCCCTCCTACTCTAAACCCCAGGGTATAACTCACTGAGGTCAGTTACTATTATAGTGTCTTTCTAATACTGTTCACCAGCACAAACACAGACACTGACGCCAACGACATCGAAGACAACACGACACAAGGATGTCATCACTGTCGACAGTGACTCCGACAGCGGAGTGCCCACGACAAAGAAGACTAAACAGACGCCTCAGTCAGGTCGGAGACGTAGGAAGAAAGACAGAAAACAATGAGAAGAGAATTTAGTTAATTTGGTGAATAAACAATATTGTGTGAAAATGTAACCAAAATGTTAGTTGCTTTCGGCAAAGTAATCTGAATTGTGTATGTGTTGATTCCATACTAGTCAAACTGATAATAATAAAAGACAGTAATAATATTTTATATAAGTGTTTTGTACAAATTACATGTGGACATTTGCAGTGTATTAATGCCAAACTGTTTTAGTGTAACATTTTATGGTAAACAATCCTTACACAAAATCACAAACACCATGTAAAGAAGAAAGAAGTTTTACTCGTCAATTTCACAACATGAATTTCTGTTATACAGTGGCAACAGTCTATTTGGAAACAAGTCATGCTTCACAATTCACATACGTCTGTCACAAACTGTCACATCAGCGAAGTGTCTTAAAAATAAAAATCTATCCTAAAACTTGAACTTGTATTTCTTGGAGGCTTTTCCACCATCCTGCTGTTGCTTTTTCCGTTTTTGCTGAAACAGTAAAGAATTGTCATTACACACTTGGCATGTGGGTTTCATTATGAAGTTAGTGTACTATACATTTTAAGATCAACATTTAGTCGAAGGTAAAATGTACCCTGAGAAATCCAGTGTCCAGATGCTTTCTGTCACTGAAGTGTTATTAGAATGCACACTGCCACAGAATGCTCTGTCAATTATTAAGACATCCTTGATTTACATTTGATATGGTCATAATTGTGACTGGTGAAGATAATTGTGATTAAGAAGGATGATTCAGTGCACTTTGCATTTGCCAGGGGTAGATTTACATTTTCTATCTGTTGATGTTTGGTTCAGTAATAAAATAAATAGTGTAGTAGTTAAATGTCACTGGCTTGCAAGGATTAGTGTATGGTGTATTCTGAAGCCTGCCTCAGCAAGACATTTGTCTATAACAAAAATCTCTAATACAGATACTTGAAATTCCCAAATGATAAGTTGGCATTGTCCAATGTTTAACTATAGCTGTAGTCTGGCAATAATTAACAATGCACAATCCAGGTTACACTGTAGTTTGTAACAAGTATTACTTTTTTTAAATATCGCTTTATTAATATTATTATTGTCTTAGTATGATGTTTAGTGTTTAATGACAAACAAGTGACGCACCACGTGGCGGATACCGGTGCTGTACAACATGTCATTATTATTATCAGTTTTGGATTACGCCCTAGTTTCTGCCCACCTTCTGTTTGGCTGCGTGTTCCGCCAGCATGTCGCTGAGGTCCTCCTTCTCCAGCTGGGACTGCTGCTCTCGCACTGTCTGCTCGTACTTCGCCTGCATCGCCGCTGTGTCCAGGTCCAGCTCCTCAGGGTTCAAGGCCACCTCGATGCCTTCCGTCGCTCCCTTCTCCGCCCCCTTTCTTGCCTGCTGCCACCTGGTGGACAACACACAATGTTTGATTAGTGTAAATGTTTTGCAAGAAACGTTGGCTGCTTTGGTATATCTTAAGCTTTGGTTGAAACATGTTGATAAAAGGTAGGGTAATTGATCTGGAATATTAATTAATCAGTTTTATTTTAACACCACATATCTCTACGAAGTAGATTCAGGGGTGCTTACATGTCAAACTAAGTAAAAACAGGTTACAAGCTTGAAAATTATGTTACAACATAATGTGTGTATATATATATATATATATATATATATATATATATATATATAACGAATTAGATCATACATCAGCACAATACACATAACAATTGTAAGGCAGTGCACACAATAATAAACAACTAAGTAAAAGTATGTTTAAACAAGACTAGAATTTTGTAATTAGTATACAAAGTATAAAAAATTACTATGCCAACTTTTTAGTTTAATCTCTGAAATCCTAAGTTGGCTATTGACAACCAAACTCCCACTGCCTAGGTCAACTTTTGAGGGCCCAAGACCTATGAATGCCTAAACATTATACCCAATTAAACAAACAGGTATATAGCCTTATAGCTATTTTTCTGTCATTTCAACCGCTGTTTGCACTGAAATTTTTCAATATTACACAAATAAACTTTCTTATCACTGTCTTTATTTTACTGTAAATTAGTCATGTTTACTAAAACAAGGTATTAAGTAAGAATAAGACCACTCACTGCGCTCAAGTCGTAGACATGGGCTGACCCCATCATGGCTGCCCCCACGGCCGTCTTCTTCTCGGGGAGGATGGTGTAGAGGGCGGGGGTGTCTCCCCCCTGGTCCATGGCATCCTCTATCCTCTTCTTCCGCAGCTCAATCATGTCCGGCGTCTCTACGCCAATGGGCACCGATGTGAGCCCACTCGGGGTGACGAGACCACTGTCAACAATGTGGCCCACTTTATAATTTCATTTGTTATGACAATGGCTTTTAAGTACAATTCTGCTATGGTTAAAACTGAAATCAAACGTATTTTGCAGTAAATACAAGTTTCATACAAGCACTGTTTTCATAAAATATGCCACAATCATTTACAGTTTGCTGCACTGACCTTTTTTATTTATTATTATTAACTCTAAATAGTACCAAAATACCAGCCATACAGAATATAATCAAATAAACCCACGCGTCCCCGGGAGTGACCAGTCCTGTTGCGTCTGCCTCCTCTTCCTCCTCCTCCTCGTCTGATTCCTCTTCTGATTCTGAATCCGACTCGAGCGCACCCCACAGCTGCACGTCTACCTCTGGCTCTAGCACTGGGGCCTGGCACATAACATTGATCAGGTGACAGCAGTGCCACAACGGCTAACATTTCACTGATGTGATTTTAATCCAAGGTGGAAAACATGTTGTCACAACAGTAACAAAATATGTTTTTCCATCTGTAAGAAATGTACAGGACTAGGTTGTGCAAGGAATCATTGTAGCATCTGGAACTGGTTTACATTCCAAAGTAATTCATTTTTCATGCCAACATTTGGCCTATTTAAATTCACTGGTTGATGCATTAACTGATTTTATATGTACTACAAATGTTATAATATTTAAACAGACAGCATTTTCTTTTCTAGTATAGAACACTAGCCCATTAGACTTACTCATGGGCCACAGACCATTCACATTTGTCATGATTACTGATCACCACACAGTTCTCTAATGGCCAATTGTTAGATCTCAGCTGAATTGGTCAAGGAAGTGAATAGAGAAAGAGGCAACTTAACTGATAAGATGCATTCATTATGATCCAAAGTTATGATATTAATATACAGACAGCTAAGCATGGTGAATGAAGTGAAGTTTATAAGAACGAGTATGAAGCAGTGTCAACCTACTTGGAAGTCTCCAGTCTGGGTACCAAACACGTCTCCATAGAGTGGCTTGCCTGTCTCGTCCACTGGGGGCTTACCCCAGCCCCCTGCATGGTAGCCAAATGAACAACCCTACAACAACATACACTAGTCAACACCAGTCCCAGGCCAACAACACAGGCAAACGTCTGTCTTACTGCTGGGTGAGTTCTATATTAAGCTGCACACAATGTTCTGTGAGATGACTGTTAGACTTAACTAGTTCTCAAGTTAAAACCTAAACTTTTATCACCGGTTCACCCCCTACCACCAACATAGGATGTGGCACTGGTAAACTTTATGATCACAAATTCTCACCTCTGGGATCTGTGAGTTGAGACCCGGAACCTTCAGATTGGGGTACGATGGCGGGGGTCCGTATCTCTGCATGGCAATCAACCATGGGGGTGGGTATTTCTCAGAATTCTGAAAACAAACTTCATATTGTCAACTCTAACTATATATATATATATATATATATACATACGTAACATGTTCTAACGAAATGGGATTGTTCACGTTCACAGTCACACAAATACATGATTGAGTGCACTGTCTTTCCAAATTCATCTGTTTCGCTTCTATTTCACTTTTTGGTATTTTCAAAATACCCCCCTCCCCAGTCTCATTCATTGTTGAACAAAGTCATTGTCATTATGAGTCTTGCAAGTTGTTTATTATGATTATTGCTACATAATCTGAGTATTTAGCTGCATTTTAGCAATGTTTCATAGTGGTAACCGATTAAATTCACGTTGTTTATGGATAGCGAGTGCGCACTGTGCCTGCAGCTTTTAACCAACGGGACTGCTGTAAGCCACGCCCCACATCAAGTGACATTTGTTTAGATAGGTCTCTCTGTTACGCACTCCTATTGGCTAAAGTTGACGTCAGTGAGAAATCCTCTAGCAGATTCAGACAGTGGACATGCTGGGCTTTCCTATAGTACTGTCATGCGTTGAGGAAAACCCTGAAGAGTGCGAGTTGAACAAGTGCGATTTAGCGGTTCTGTTTTACGATATTAAAAAAGGTGATAAAATGTGCTAAATAGTAATATAAATGGGAAATAAGCATTGCCAGTTGATCGAAAAGAAGATGCAGTGTTTTCTTGGAATTATGTTTTCTGACATGTGATTCATTTTGTTAGAACAGGTCACTGATATACAACTTGGCAAGCCCAGTGACTATATATCCTGAACCTGTCATGCAACCTACATTTACTTAGTCCATCCCCAACCAACAGGCTACTTTGTCTTCTTAGCAACTGCTGTTTCATGTTTAGACCCAGAGTACACTTGTCTGGCCAATATGATTCTCACAGTGCCTGTCATACTAGATGGTCATGTGATCAGGCTGGGTGGTCATGTTACATTTCAGCTTTGTTACATTCCAAGGCATGTGTATCCTGTGATGTACAGGAGGCTGGCTGTGTGCCCTGTAGAGCAAACAACCCTCTTATTTCCAGTGTACTTTAGTTGCAACTGCTCAGGGGTGATACAGTATAGAACGATTTGTTGAAGAATACGTCTGACCACCAAATAACTGCAACGTGTTGGTGAGCATCACTGCTGCATGCAGTTTGCAATATAGACATGATAGTTTCAACTGAAGAAACAACATGAATGTATGCTTGTGTGACACTGTTATCTGTTACGTACCGCGCCTATTGGCATGCCCAGAGCAGTTCTAAGTTCCTCAGACAGATTTCCTGGCTTTTTCTCCTTTAATCGAGTCTCAAACTCTTTTCCCTGTCAAACAGAACAACAGCACTGATTGTCATTATGAGGTATAAGAAATGGAACCATTTATGAATATTGTTATACTTTGTCACATCCGTTGTGAAAGATATGCTGAAAGACGAGTGCAGTAATATTTTAAAAATCAAACCGACATGCAGTAATTTGTTGACATTATCACATGGTTATCATGTGCAACATGACAAGTGAGAATGACAACATTTATTATTTACCTCTTTATTTACATCGCATACAAAATGACACGCAACTATTTTACTTAATGAAACATGATACCATGGACTCACTTTTAACCAACCATTACATACCTTAACAAAATGCTAATTTCACATCCATACCAGTATATTTTTAGACATCTACAGGTCTGTCAGCTTACACACAATAATCAACAGGGACATGAGCATGTGACATGGAAGTCTACCTCATAGTAGAGATCCCCATGGATGCTGAGTTTTGGTTTTGTCTGCCACTTGAAGAATGCATCGTGCAGCTTCTGGTAGTCAATGTCAATCTTTCCCAGCTTCGGCCGGACGCGTTCTCGCATCTTTGCCTTCATTGCCTTTGCATCTTCCTGCAATGTTCAAATTCAGCTGTACAGTCGAGTGAAAATAGCCGAGGTGGAGCTAATCCCCATCTCTGCTGAGCTGAAATGTTCTGCATATCAGAGTCACATCTGCCAACAAGTAGAATAAGATATCGGAACAACTATACACGATACTACAAATACACAATGTTTTATTTATGAGAATATTTTGATGCTAATAATGATACAATGTATAACGATAAACATTAATATTTCTTGCAATTCCCTGTTTGTTAAACTTACTGCAGGGGGAGAGGAAATGTGACTTGTACTGTCTAATACTCAGTGACTCGTGGAAGGATTACTGAAACAATAATTGGAAGAGAGCAGATGGGAGAGAGGTAGATAGAGAGTAGAGGGAACATTACAACAGACTCCCACCTTCTCCTGTAGAGCTTCCCGCATCTCCATGATCCCTGTCGCCTTGATGTAATCAGGCAGATCAAAGGGCGGCTTCTCTATACCCCTCTTGCCCTGCAGGTACTTGCGCTTGAAGCACCAGTGCCGGGGCACTGGCACCGTGTTCCTTGTTGCCTGCACCAAAGACAGTCAGGGTGAAACATCTACAGTGCTCTAAGCTGACTGCTTAATGAGACTTAATTGACTCTCAACTGTTCCACCAACACATTGTCATGTGTAGCAACAAGACAGTGTGGTTGTGAAACTGTTTATTACGATCAAACAAAGCTACACATGTGTAGCAACAAGACAGTGTGGTTGTGAAACTGTTTATTACGATCAAACAAAGCTACACATGTGTAGCAACAAGACAGTGTGGTTGTGAAACTGTTTATTACGACCAAACAAAGCTACACATGTAGCAACAAGACAGTGTGGTTGTGAAACTGTTTATTACGACCAAACAAAGCTACACATGGTGAACAAGCAGCTGTGGTCTGGACTGTTATTACGTCCAATGCACAACTACACATGTAGCAACAAGACAGTGTGGTTGTGAAACTGTTTATTACGATCAAACAAAGCTACACATGTGTAGCAACAAGACAGTGTGGTTGTGAAACTGTTTATTACGACCAAACAAAGCTACACATGTGTAGCAACAAGACAGTGTGGTTGTGAAACTGTTTATTACGACCAAACAAAGCTACACATGTAGCAACAAGACAGTGTGGTTGTGAAACTGTTTATTACGACCAAACAAAGCTACACACCTTGAGATGAACCAGCAGCTTTGGGTCCTGGGCTGTGACGTCATGCATCTCTACCACATCCGGGCGTATGACGAGCTGCAAGAGTAATCAATGACATCACCACACAGACCATGTACAGGTCAACGGAACTGTTATTTAATTTTTTTTATAGTAAATCTGACAATTTGTTTACAAAGATGCATCATCAAACATGATAAAAATAATATGTTTGCTGAATCAGTCAAACAATCACCCAGCTGTTTCAGTTCAGCCCCACTCAGGTAACTTATCTAATCAGTCACCTGATTTTTTCAGTTCAACACACTCGGGTAACTTTATCTAATTATTCACTCACCCGTTTCAGTTCAGCCACACTCAGGTAAATTATCTAGTCAGCCACCCAATTGTTTCAGTCCAGCCACACTCAGGTAAATTATCTAGTCAGCCACCCAATTGTTTCAGTTCAGCCACACTCGGGTAAATTATCTAGTCAGCCACCCAATTGTTTCAGTCCAGCCACACTCAGGTAAATTATCTAGTCAGCCACCCAATTGTTTCAGTTCAGCCACACTCGGGTAAATTATCTAGTCAGCCACCCAACTGTTTCAGTCCAGCCACACTCGGGTAAATTATCTAGTCAGTCACCCAATTGTTTCAGTCCAGCCACACTCAGGTAAATTATCTAGTCAGCCACCCAATTGTTTCAGTTCAGCCACACTCGGGTAAATTATCTAGTCAGCCACCCAACTGTTTCAGTCCAGCCACACTCAGGTAAATTATCTAGTCAGCCACCCAATTGTTTCAGTTCAGCCACACTCGGGTAAATTATCTAGTCAGTCACTCAACTGTTTCAGTCCAGCCACACTCGGGTAAATTATCTAGTCAGTCACCCAATTGTTTCAGTCCAGCCACACTCAGGTAAATTATCTAGTCAGCCACCCAATTGTTTCAGTTCAGCCACACTCGGGTAAATTATCTAGTCAGTCACTCAACTGTTTCAGTCCAGCCACACTCGGGTAAATTATCTAGTCAGCCACCCAATTGTTTCAGTCCAGCCACACTCGGGTAAATTATCTAGTCAGCCACCCAATTGTTTCAGTTCAGCCACACTCAGGTAACTTATCTATTCAGTCACTCACCTGTTTCAGTTCAGCCACACTCAGGCGACTCAGCTTCTTCATCTTCTTCTTAGACAACTTTGGTTTCTCTTCCTCCTCCACCTGGTCCTGCACAGTGAGACGTAGACAGAGGGACACATGACTGACACATCATACGTCATATAGACAGATAACTAGATGTCATAGCCACAACAAGATAGTACACAGGCAGTAAGATTAAGTAGTCACACAGCAAGACGCCATAGAGACACACACAGCAACACACAATAGACATATGTGAAGTTTAATGATACGTCACAGACAGATGTCACATAGACAATGAGAGACGTCATGCACATTCACTCTTTACTTACAATTAACTAATGCTTTTGATTTTACTACAAAATAATGCAACAAGTATATAATGGTAAAATAAAACATCTTTAAATGAAGTGAAGTAAGTTCTTATCTAACACAGTATCCAGGCCTAAGGTCAAGGACCACAATGGAAATATAAGTGCGTGCACTTTTTGTGTTATCCGAATATTTAAATGTACCTTGTATTTATATATTATGCATATGTGTACAATGTTTTACATTTTATATTAAATAAATCAACCAATCAATCAAGGTCTGATCAGGGTGCTCTTGAGCTACAGCGAGATATCACAGACACACCTTAGGTGAAATATCTGAAAAGTAAAAGTAGATGTTTATTTATGTAGGCTACTGGGTGTCTTCACTCTAGACCTGCTGTGAGATCTCTTGAACATTCAAACAAAACTGCACACAAAACAATTAGAATAAAGATCATGGATCTTTGATGATCTTTCTAGACTAAATGTTGTTGGTGGTTGTCTTACCTCATCGTCATCATCGTCGTCGTCATCCATGATACCTCGCACCTTTGTGGTGTTATCTGCCTTCTTCACCTCCGCTTTGTCCTCCTCCTTCCTCCCTGGCTCCTTCACCGGCTCAGCAATCTGACAGCCACACCATCCTTAAGTATCATTTCACTGGTACATTTGCATATAAAACAATTCTGTTCTGTTTATCATAAAAACATCCTAATTGAATCGAAAGACAAACACTGACATCTTTTCTCAGACTAATTTCTTGAAAAATAAGAGTTTGGCTGGAATTGTTGAGAAATAAAGCATATATATAAATTTATATATATATATATATATATATATATATATATATATATATATATATATATATAAATTGCATGTTTAACAGCTGGCAAGTCTTAGGGAAACTTACCTGGAATGCCTGGAAAATCTTTGCAAATTCTGCATATGCCGGATCCATGGGGTCAACATTCAGCTGTTCTTGGACATACCTGAAAAGAGAATAACAAATAAGTCACTGTTTCTATGGAGTCAAAAAATGATTCGTCGATGAAACCTTTTTGTCCAAAGATATGAAGTAATAGATGTGTCTGTGAAGTAATAGATTTTGTTAATGAAACATTCTGTGCAGGTATCAAACAAACACTCATCACATATTTTCTCACTTGCATGCACTAAAACTTTGCAGAAATGAGCTGTGCTGACAAAGAATAAAAAGATGCATCCACCACACAAAATGCAGCATTATTGTTGTTGCGTATTTTGACAACTGCCTATAAAACTACACTTGTCTATAATTTATAATCAATCAATTCACACTAAACTTTATTCACCAATTGACAGTTTTTAGAAAGTTTCTACTATTGCACTGACAACTTAGATACAGTATACTTTATTCCACTGGGAAGTCTTCACTTTCAGTTTACGTTGAACTTACTCGATTTCAACATCATCCTCTGTGCTGACTGCTTCGGTGCTGCCCTCTTCTGGTGTGTCTGTGTCTGGTTTAGTCTGGAAGCGATGCTTGGCTCGCTTTTTCTTCTTCTTCTTCTTTTTGTTCTTTGACTGCAGCAACAAAGTAAGACATGACTACTTGGAGTGCAAGTATATTTACAGAATGTGCTTACATAGGACATTTTAGAAACATCTTGATATTTTATTGATGTTAGTCACTGTGGTTTTAGTATTTAAGTATTATGTTTCTGGACAATTTGAAAATACCCCTAAACCCTTATTTTATGTACATATTTACGTATAACAAAATGGTGAGTTGGTGACTATGACAGAATGTTCCACACTCCTAGTGTTTGCAGAGATCCATATAAGAGCTGCCAGCAGCCTCCTGTGGCCTCTGTCCACAGTGTACAGTGGTGAACAAGGTGTGCTATAGCTATGTCCATAGAGGCTGTGTACCAGCAGGGAAGACTTATACACATGGATCCATTTTCATTCCAGTTAACTATGTAGTGGCTACAGATGCAATTGATGCATGAACTGGAGCAATGTAGAATGAGTGAACTTGGTCAAGATTCAACACCCACCAGCATGTGGATGTGAGGGCGGACACTCTCAACTGAGTGTTCACTGCTCTAACCACTGCACTACGTCATCCCAAACATGCATGACCTTACCTCCTTCTTTTTGGGCTTCTCCTCTTCCTCATGCTCTGGCTCTTCCTCAGCGTCAGCCTCTTCCTCCTCCTTCTCATCAGTCTTCATTTCCTCCTCCTCTGCGGCTCCCAACACCTCACCTACAACATCCAGTCATCCTCATTCAGGTTCACAGAACACACAAAGGTCTGTGTGGGAGTCAGGACAGGGCTCACCCAGAAAGAACAAGTCCATTGTCACCATGGATGACGGGGAAATATATTGGTGCAGTAGCGCCACCTGATAAGTAGTTATTGTGAATATCAGACTTGGGTAGTCTGGTGGGTCCATGGCATCTATGTCACAATGATTGAATTTGGTGATAATTGGGAGATAAGTGAGAGTGATTTTTTTAAGTATCATACTGGGCTTGTATCATTATTAAAATAAGATAATTATGCCAAAAAAATTATAATACTTATTACCAAACAGAAATATATTTGAACAGCATTTAATTAAATAAAATTCATAAGTCAATAAGAAATACCAGAATTTTAATGAAATTTTGCCAAGTTTTTAATTGTTATAACCTGTTTTGGAATAAATGATATACTTTCTTTAAGGTTAGATGTTACACTTTTAAATCTAACCAACAAAGTTTCATTTGACAAATTCTGCAACACACACAACATCAGATTTCCCTTATATTTATCATACGGTCAGGTTTTTCTTGGGTATTAAAGCACCACATAAGCTCACCCTTCTCCAGGCGCTCAAGATCTTCCATTTTCACACCAACTTCTTTCACCCGTGCATCCTTGAATGCCAGCATTCTCTCCAGGGCTTGTGGCAGTCGAATCTCCTTGGCAACTTCCTCTGCTGGCTTTGTCGACTGTCAATATTGGGATTTATTTTTGCATAAATAAAGACAAACCATTCCAGTGGACAGAATGTAAACATGTCAATAAACGAGTACAGGATAATGACAAAATGTGACCACACTCAAATGATGGCATATGAATTGGTCAGACATGAAAATTCCAACATAGATGTGGGCATCAAACACATGTAACTGACCAAAGGAGCTTCGTTTCCTGTCCATTGATTAGTTCACAGTTACATCATACAGGGCATTAGTTTGTACATCATACAGGGCATTAGTTTGTACATCATACAGGGCATTAGTTTGTACATCATACAGGGCATTAGTTTGTACAGCCGGAAAGAAGATATCCTTCCGGAAACGATGGTGTCACGATGGTGGCAAATGTGTTAGGTGATGGCTGGAATAAAAAATGAATTCCTTGTTATTCCTTGTTTTACAATCAGTAGGGGCATGTTATATATCATTGGATTAAAGGTATTTGTGGGATGAATTTTGTAAAATGCTATTTATTGTGAATGCATAACATGTTAAACTATCAGGAAATGCTGAAATCCCAAAATGTCAAACAAAAATATTTTTGGACCCGCTTAACATAAACTCCAGTAGTGATACAAGCAGATATACTAAACTAGGCAATGGCTCATAAACAACTAAACTCGAAATTATCGCCAATATAAATTTGTCATTCTGAAATAGACAATGATGCAGAAGTTAAATACCAACTTATACTGCTAATATGGGTTAAAGCACCACCACCTCATAGAAATTCAAACATATTTACTGACTGTCCTGAAATACACACTCACCGACTGGTCTGGTCTAGGACCCATTCCTGTCTGCTGTGGTCTCTCTGGTGGTCCCCTGTTCATCTGCGGTCTGTGTTGCTGCATGGATGGTCCCCCTTGGGGTCCTCCTGTAGGTCTTATTGGTGGTCCACCCATCTGCTGTGACTGGTTCATCTGCTGCGGTCCTCCCATCTGCTGTGGTCTGCCCATTTGTGGTGGACCACCCATCTGCTGTGGTCTGCCCATCTGCGGCGGTCCTCCCCTTTGTTGAGGTCCTCCCATCTGTTGTGGTCTGCCCATCTGTTGTTGCCCATCCATATGCTGAGGTGGCCCACCCATTTGCTGAGGTGGCCCGCCCATTTGTTGTGGTGGCCCACCCATTTGTTGTGGTGGCCCACCCATTTGTTGTGGTGGCCCACCCATTTGTTGTGGTGGCCCGCTCATTTGTTGTGGTGGCCCGCTCATTTGTTGTGGTGGCCCGCTCATTTGTTGTGGTGGCCCGCTCATTTGTTGTGGTGGCCCACTCATTTGTTGTGGTGGCCCACCCATTTGTTGTGGTGGCCCACCCATTTGCTGTGGTGGCCCACCCATTTGCTGTGGTGGCCCACCCATTTGTTGTGGTGGCCCGCCCATCTGCTGGGGTGCAGAGGGTCGTTCACCCATCTGCTGCGACTGTGGTCCTCCCATTTGCTGTGAGCCCGACTGTGGCCCACCTGTTTGTTGTAGCCCTGGCTGTTGGCCGCCCATTTGTGGTGGGCCACTTTGTGGTCCAGGCTGTTGAGGGGGTTGGGCCATTTGCTGGCGAGGCTGGCCCATTTGTTGACCAGGCTGGGCTATTTGCTGGCCCATAAGTGGCACAGGCCCAGTTGGCTGGCTCATGAGTGGCGGAGGTGGCCCACCCATCTGTATTGGCACCGAGATTGGCTGGCCCATCAGTGGTGGGGCCCCACCTCCTTGGCTCATAGCAGGTGGCCCACCAATCTGAGACTGGACAAGGACTGTAGGCCCGGTCATCTGGGGTGGGCCACTGAGAGACATGAGGGAGGGCACAGAAGGGGCAGACGCTGCCGGTGGTATAGGGGGTGGTGCCAGCTCTGCAATGGCACTAGGGGGCGCTGTCATCTGCACTACAACACACAGACCCAATAACATGTAACATTGCAGCTGGGACCTTGACAACACCACAGGAAACAGATGAATGCTGCAAAAAATAGAACTTAGATCTTAGATTTTTTGCAATTTTTCTATATATTTTATAGCCAGAAAGTAGAACACAGCAAATGACCCAGAGTCTGGTCAACGAAACAAAGCCACTGAAATATTGTAGGATTCAATGACGAAAGCTAACCTGGTTGTTGCTGTTGCTGCTGCTGCTGCTGTTGTAGCAGCTTCTCTTGCTCCTCCTTCTGTCTCTCCATCAGTGCCAGTTGCTGCATGCGTTGCATGTCCACCTCATGTTTCTGGGTCTCCACTAGAGCCTGCGCTTGCAGCATTTGCTACAAATCAACGTTTCAAATCACACAAGTAAACCAGAAAAATGTCTGGTAAATGTATTTAATTACATCTTGGGATTATATGAACTGAAATTCATTGATTAACCGCACTGCTTAGTACAAATGTATCAACTAACGACACCACTTAAATGTATCAACACCACACCACAACCATTTTGTAAACTCACCATCTAATGACGTCTCGCAATGAGCACTCACCATCTAATGACGTCTCGCAATGAGCACTCACCAGCTGTTGTTGTTCCAACATTTGACGCTTCTCACTCTCAATCATGGCTGCCTGCTGCATTGCTAACGCCTCCTTCTGGGTGTCGAGCAAATCACGCTGCCGCTGTTCATCCACCATGATGTGTTGTTTCTCAGCATCTTCTATTTGCTGCAAGAAAACAGAAACAGATGTGATCCACAGTGACTGACAACACCATTGGTGCATATCTTAAATGTCTCTCCACAAAAATTTATTTACTATCTAATTTCCAATGCACTAAGTACAAAAATGTATCTGGTAATGGTTATGCCATGCTAGTACCACAATAGTAGGTTTGTACGGTTATTCATGTTTATAATTTTGTTTAGTGATATTTTGCGTTAATATCTATTTGACATCCTGCAGTTCTAAACACTCTGGAATAATTGGTGTGCGTGTGCGTGCGTGCGTGTCTGTGTGTGCGTGCGTGTTTAAGTCAACAATGCATCCTGTTATTATTCCACAAACAAACCAGTGCAGCCCCTATTGGTTAGTAACAGTCTGTTGATGAAGCATGACTCCACTGTTGTTTCTGTCGCACTCACCAGCATGTGGATGAGCGCCGCCTGCTGGGCACCGAGGCGTATTCGATCTTCATCCGTCAAGTTCCCACCCTATGGCACAAGAATAAACTATTTCTACATGATGGTCACCGTTGTTTTGCTGAAACAATATATAGTCCTAGTTGAAAATGCAGATATGTTTGGAAACATAAACAAACAACAATGTGAGGAAATTGAGCAATTTCTGAAACATCTCTTTAAATAATAAGAGTGGTTTTATTTCATATGCATTAATGTCATCAGAATGGGGGGCTATGACACATTACCATAGTATGGAGCAACTTCAGTGTGTGTGTGTGTGTGTGTGTGTGTGTGTGTGTGTGTGTGTGTGTGTGTGTGTGTGTGTGTGTGTGTGTGTGTGTGTGTGTGTGTCACGCATGCGTGTGTGTACATTAAAGTGCTCAATCATCGAGGGTGTTTCCGAGAGAATATAGAATACACACCTGTTGTGCTGAATCACTGGATCCAGACTGAAACAATCAGCAACAACACATTGTCATATTTGATATTTGCCATCTCGTGATGTTCATGACAAACTTTAATGTATTATATCCATAGATTAATTAGCCAACACATTTCTAGTGAGATTTATGTAAAGCGCCTGAGAGCAATACTATTGATTCGGGTGCTACACAAATAAATTTTATTAAATTTTATTATTATTATTTACAAAAACAAACATTTTATTTGACTGATATTCATGTATTTTTTTTCATCTATAACACAAAGTCATCAGAAGCATAATTCATAAAACACTTATCATGGGAGATACTTGGGGAGATACTTTAAATACTAAAACAGCGAAACAATAAAATCATCACGCTATGATCGTACTATTTACATGGTTAGTTGGCAATCTGATTCATTCACGTCACCACAATACCATTACATGTACATGCATTCCAAGTTGGTGAACAAAATATCTACTAATCTCAAGTAATTCAAGTATCTAGAACAGACTCCTCTACTGCTTATATTAGTCAGCAATAATTAATACATATATCTAGAGGGAATTGTTGACTGATATTTACCTTACTGTCTGCCTCCTGTGACTGCCCTGACAGATCCATCTTGTCTGAGTGTGGTGTACCTAGCAGATCAGGTAATATACAATTATTAAGGTCCATAATCTTTAAAAACCACCTAATTATACAATACATCTTACCCATGGCCAGTCATACATGTTTTGGTGGACACATGGGTGTTAACTGTTAAGCCAGTTTACAAACTTTTAAATCTGTCTGATGACCTTAAATGGACTACAAACACACATGTGAACCATTTTCACTCACTTTCAAGGCATAACTAACAATATCTATGGTTTTGGAAGACCTTTTTTGCTCCTTCATATTTTACCCGTCCACCACCCGTCCACTCATATTTCTACTCTTTCGTATTCGTTTTTACCCATCCAAATGGCGGGTGGATGGGTCTCTACATAAAGCTATGATCAACTAGCTTGATGAATTGGGACAAACAGAATGTTTAGTAATTCCCACCTTCAAATAAGTAGGCATTGTGTACATCTGATACCTAGGATTAAAATGTAAAGGAAATAAAAACCCATACTCCAGTCCCACAGTATAAATTTAAACATGTCTATATAGCTACATGTGCAAACACCTGAAAGTTAATTAGCTAGATGATCAAGTGTCTCAAAGGAGATACCGTTGTATAAAATGTAAAACATGTCGCTATAGCAGGAGTTTTGTGGCGGTGGCCATTAGAATGTTGAATGCTAAATGAGTCGTATTGATGGCGGGTGGATGGGTTCTTGTATGATCAACTAGCTTGATGAATTGGGACAAACAGAATGTTTAGTAATTCACACCTTCAAATAAGTAGGCATTGTGTACGTCTGATCCCAGGATTTGTAAAAAATCCTACTATCCCCCGTTTTTAAATGTCAATAGAAGTGAAAACCTGAAAATTAAAGTGAAAGTGTCATGACATCAGTTATGAGGCACATTCATACTGGCATCAGGCCAACCTTTCTATGCTTTTAAGGCATGTCAAAATGGACAGATTAATAGATTTTGGATTGAAATGAATCAGAATGCGCTGCTGTGCAGTATCTGATGTAATAGAAGCAGTAGCCATCACAGAGGAACACACATTTGTCAGACAAACCCAATTTTGCTGAAATATTGACACCGCAGATTTCGCCGTCGTATAATTTCACCGCCGCCTCCAAATAATGTTCTGCATAACTATATAGTGTTGAATACAGCCAGCAGGAGATGGGGTAGAACTACCCACTAGTCCGTACACCAGTAAAGAGGGTGGACTAGTAAACATGCCTAATAACTAGTCCGGTTGTCTAGTAAAGGTCAGTGTGTCATCCACCTCATCCTACAGTAGTCAATCAAATGTTTGTAGTCAGTTAGTCACAGTGATCCTAACCCTAACCCTTCCACAGGCTGGGGGAATGTAACTGAATCCAGTGCCAGTGAGCAACTGGCTACAGCAGCTTCATTTACTGATAAATGACATTTTCTTAGGCATGACCAGCTGTAAACTTGTCTGGGCATTATTTGTAAGATTAATGGTTCTTCGATGTTAATAATTTTCTATTGTGATATTTTTATTTCAATTAATACAGTCCAGTAGAGCAGTTTTCATAACACCGTAATGTGAGGTAAATTCCAGAAGGATTTTGGAAAATTCATAATGGTAGGGTGGTACTACGGGGCAATGAGTGCAATTAACGTTCTTTTTCAATCGCATATTTTTTTAATACCTTATCTTTACTTTTTTATTAATTACTTTTGATATTTCTGTATTATTTCTTTGTTACCTTTATGAAAAGTGCATTGTTAGTTTACTGGGATTGCAACATATACTCTTTTTCAGTTTTAAGTCAAATTGTAATGACTTAAATATGGGTTGTTTTTATATTTTGCTGGACTAGTAAACCTTTTGATGGACTAGTAAACTTGAGACTTTATTAGCCCCTGTCTAGTAAAATAAATGCTGAAGTTCTACCCCTGGGAGATAATCCACAAGTTGAAAACATACATTGCAAACATATTATATATATAAAAAACTTAAATCCATTAATATCTTTTAACATAACAACTTAAATCTGTTAGCAGAACTTAGTTCTTAAAACTTGCAAATGCTTTCACACACTCAATATGCTTCATTTTACAACTGATAGTTTAAACCCCCACTGAACCACTTTATAATAAATCAATGGATAATAATATTTCTTCGATTTCTGTGTGTCTGCAAACATTTGATGTTCACTACTGATACAATTAATCATAACCATTAGTTGATAATGTGAAACATTCTTTTACATTTTTGTGTGGAATTATTTTATAATGGATTATCAACTAGTCAATTTCTAGTGATAGAGAGCACTTAATAATAAAATGTGAATGTTGAAACTGATTTGAGAACTTGAGCAATGCAGAATGGACGAGCTTCTCCAAGGTTCGATACAGGATTCAAACCTGGAACGGAGGTTATCTACTCGAGTCAATCTACTCTAGGTTAGTCACTGGCACTGTGGCTTGTGCTCCACCGCGGAGTCAAATATATTCTAAAATGACATTCTAGTCATTGCAGTGTTAGAATAAATATTGGTGAAGCAACATTATATGGCTGCCGGGCCTTGGTCTGGAACTGGGAATGCTGGATAGATTGTTTACAGCTACCGTGTTGCCTTGTTCAGTTGTTGGTAAACGCTTGAGTTGGGAGTCTAGAGTTTAACGTACCCGGTACGATGCTATAATGATCGAAAAGGTTATCTAAACGGAATGCTCAGACCCAGACAGAATAACGTTTTCATCATTTAATATAAAAGAAAACCAATAAACGATTTTTTACAATAAATAAATATCAGATTGGTGGTAAATTTACCTTTTTACATCACACAAAAACGAAGACGAAATCACAACACGCTTCCATTCGCCGGAAGTATTCCTGTTCGAAATACATGTCTTTGGTAGAAATGAGGGCAACAATCTTTTAATCACTTTTTGAAAGGTGGTCACAGAAAAATCATAGTTGTAATAAGTGGAAATATTTAAGCAATAGAAATGCATAAAGTTTAGGCGATGCTGTATGTTTATATAGTGGCACTATTTCAGCCTATATAATATTATGAACATTACATTTACGCTTATAGTTATTTATTGGACTATCTTTCTCTGCGACAGTGACATGCGCGCGCTTATCGATTCCATTACATCCGCTCACCCGCTAAAATTATGAAATTATAAATTGTATACACAAATTGTGTTGAGCGTGTCATTTTTCCGCATTTAACATGTAGCAACGTTAACGCTGTGCAATATGGGAAAATCTAAACCGAGAGTAAGGGCTTCTTTAACTGACAAGCCACCTACGAGCCGAAATCGGGGTAAAGGCAAAGTACCGAAAACAAACACAGCCGGCGTTGCTGCCGAACTAGCTGGTGAATGTGATCCGTTGCAGCAGTTGCCGATACTTGTCGCCAAACCACAGACTCTACCGGTAATGACAGCACTATGTTAAACCAGCTTCAGTGACAACTCTAAATATCTACTAACAAATAAACCCCCTTCCTTTTTATCAGGATTAAGGACAAGCTTTTAATTTTACAACAACTATCCAAGGAATTCACCTCTGGCTCTGCCTGAATATCAGTGAATGACTTAATGCACCACAAAACCGTGCATTCAGGTAGTAGGGCACAGGGTTTGGGCATTCGAGGTTTATTTTGGTCAAAATCCCCCCTTTTAAAAATTTTTTGTTAAAAAAATTTAAAAGTAAAAAACTTTAATACACTGTTTAAATTTTAAAACCTTTTCAAAAAAAATTAAATTTTTTTTTTTATAATTAAAATTTAAACTTTTTTTTTTAAAAAAGTAAAAAATTTACTGTTTAAAAATATAAAAAAATTAAAAAAAAATTTATTTAAAAAATTTATTATAATTGACACTAATTTTGATTAATATGATTGTGTATATTTACTACTATATATTATATATATTGCAATTGCTGATATGCTATTATATATATATATATATAATAATGAACTTTATTTTTAATATTAATATATTTGTTTGACACACAAAACATTTATATTTATTGAATTTAATGCATAATATAAATTACAACAATGCCACCCAATTAAACTTTCTCTAGTTCAGTTCCGTACAACGATTTAGCTATATATTTTAATTGTACTTTTATTATATTTTTTATTATTATTGTTAGCTACTGTTATCAACACTGCTAAACAGAGTTTTACTGTGGATTTTAATATGTAAAAAGTTATTCTTATTATTATAACAACATGCAAACATCGCAACTCTTTCTTACCTGCTCTCAGAATATGCAAGTCTTTCACAAATTCGCAGAGCAGTGACGTCACTGCTCTGCGAACAGTGGCAAGTGTAACATTATTCACTAAATTTATTAACTAACAACTAACCGTGTGGTTATCACCCAAGTGGGGCATTTTGAACAAAAGTGGAGCACTGCGACCACCCTGTTCCATCTTCCTGGTGCACTGCGACTAAGCGGTTGTAGCACTGCGACTGGTGTGGTGCATTAAGTCATTCACTGATATTCAGGCAGAGCCAGAGGTGAATTCCTTGGATAGTTGTTGTAAAATTAAAAGCTTGTCCTTAATCCTGATAAAAAGGAAGGGGGTTTATTTGTTAGTAGATATTTAGAGTTGTCACTGAAGCTGGTTTAACATAGTGCTGTCATTACCGGTAGAGTCTGTGGTTTGGCGACAAGTATCGGCAACTGCTGCAACGGTATCACATTCACCAGCAGTTCGGCAGCAACCCCTTTTTTTTCGGCCCCCCCTTTTTTTTAGGTGGCTTGTCAGTTAAAGAAGCCCTTACTCTCGGTTTAGATTTTCCCATATTGCACAGCGTTAACGTTGCTACATGTTAAATGCGGAAAAATGACACGCTCAACACAATTTGTGTATACAATTTATAATTTCATAATTTTAGCGGGTGAGCGGATGTAATGGAATCGATAAGCGCGCGCATGTCACTGTCGCAGAGAAAGATAGTCCAATAAATAACTATAAGCGTAAATGTAATGTTCATAAAAAAATTAAAAGTTTTTGCACTATTTCTCCAAAGACATGTATTTCAAAGGAATACTTCCGGCGAATGGAAGCGTGTTGTGATTTCGTCTTCGTTTTTGTGTGATGTAAAAAGGTAAATTTACCACCAATCTGATATTTATTTATTGTAAAAAATCGTTTATTGGTTTTCTTTTATATTAAATGATGAAAACGTTATTCTGTCTGGGTCTGAGCATTCCGTTTAGATAACCTTTTCGATCATTATAGCATCGTACCGGGGGTTAACGTTTAAAAAATCCCCCAGGAAAAAATCCCAACCCTTCCCCCCCCAAACCGTTTTACCCAAACCAAACTGAACAAAAAAAGACAAGCCACAGTGCCAGTGACTAACCTAGAGTAGATTGACTCGAGTAGATAACCTCCGTTCCAGGTTTGAATCCTGTATCGAACCTTGGAGAAGCTCGTCCATTCTGCATTGCTCAAGTTCTCAAATCAGTTTCAACATTCACATTTTATTATTAAGTGCTCTCTATCACTAGAAATTGACTAGTTGATAATCCATTATAAAATAATTCCACACAAAAATGTAAAAGAATGTTTCACATTATCAACTAATGGTTATGATTAATTGTATCAGTAGTGAACATCAAATGTTTGCAGACCAAGAAATCGAAGAAATATTATTATCCATTGATTTATTATAAATGGTTCAGTGGGGGTTTAAACTATCAGTTGTAAAATGAAGCATATTGAGTGTGTGAAAGCATTTGCAAGTTTTAAGAACTAAGTTCTGCTAACAGATTTAATTTTTATTTGTTTATTTTTTTAAATATTTGTTGCAATGGGGAAAATTTTACATTTATTTTCTAGGGAAAAAATTAATTTATGTCCATAAAAGGAATATAAAAAATAAAAACAACCCATTTTAAGTCATTACAATTTGACTTAAAACTGAAAAAATATATTTAATTAAATAAAATATTTTTAAAAATTAAAAAGAAAAAAAGAAATATAAAAAAAAAATAAAAAGAAAAAGTTTTAAAAAAAACGTTGAAAAAGCTTTGACTCTTTCCCCGTATACCACCCTCCCTTTATAATTTTCCAAAAATCATTTCGGGGGAAAAAAAAACCCCCCGGGGCATTAATTAAAAAAAATTCCAAAAAAAAAACAAGTTTACAATGGCATCAAAAAAATTATTTTATCGGGGCGCTGTCCCAGTTGGGTAAAACCGTGAAAAATCCAAAAAACTGAAATTAATGGGAATTTTTGGAGTTCCTTTTCCCCCCTTTCTATTTGTTTAACACTTATTATCAACAAAAAAAGCGGCAAAGCGGGAAAAAAATTTTTTTGACAAATTGGTTTTTTGTATAAATGCCTAATTACATCAGATCGCACACAGCCCTTCTGTTCATTTCAAAAAATTATTAATCAACCAACATGCCCCAAAAGCTTTAAAACCCCATGCCGGGAAATTGCCCCATAACAAAGTTTTTCCCCCTGGGCACACAAATTTAAATTTCAGTGTTTTCACATGTATATATAGACATGTTTTTTTTTGTGGGACTGGAGTATGGGTTTTTATTTCCTTTACATTTTAATCCTAGGTATCAGAGTACACAATGCCTACTTATTTGAAGGTGGAATTACTAAACATTCTGTTTGTCCCAATTCATCAAGCTAGTTGATCATACATGTAGAGACCCATCCACCCGCCATTTTGGGTGGGTAAAAAGAATATGGGCAGTAAAATATGAGTGGATGAGTGGTGAAGGGTAAAATTGAAGGAGGGGTTTTTTTTTTAGTCCATTTAGGGCATCAGCCAAAAAATTTAAACCCTTTAAAAGTTAACACCCCTGTGTCCCCCAAAACATGTATGACTGGCCATGGGTAAGATGTATTGTATAATTAGGTGGTTTTTAAAGATTATGGACCTTAATAATTGTATATTACCTGATCTGCTAGGTACACCACACTCAGACAAGATGGATCTGTCAGGGCAGTCACAGGAGGCAGACAGTAAGGTAAATATCAGTCAACAATTCCCTCTAGATATATGTATTAATTATTGCTGACTAATATAAGCAGTAGAGGAGTCTGTTCTAGATACTTGAATTACTTGAGATTAGTAGATATTTTGTTCACCAACTTGGAATGCATGTACATGTAATGGTATTGTGGTGACGTGAATGAATCAGATTGCCAACAAAATTTTAAAATTATTTTTTAAAAAAGTATCTCCCCAAGTATCTCCCATGATAAGTGTTTTATGAATTATGCTTCTGATGACTTTGTGTTATAGATGAAAAAAAATACATGAATATCAGTCAAATAAAATGTTTGTTTTTGTAAATAATAATAATAAAATTTAATAAAATTTATTTGTGTAGCACCCGAATCAATAGTATTGCTCTCAGGCGCTTTACATAAATCTCACTAGAAATGTGTTGGCTAATTAATCTAGGATATAATACATTAAAGTTTGTCATGAACATCACGAGATGGCAAATATCAAATATGACAATGTGTTGTTGCTGATTGTTTCAGTCTGGATCCAGTGATTCAGCACAACAGGTGTGTATTCTATATTCCCCAAAATATATTTTTTCAAAAGAGTGACACACACACACACACACCACACACACACACACACACACCACACCCCCCCCCCGGGGTGCCCCTTTTTTCCCACTGATGACATTAATGCATATGAAATAAAACCACTCTTATTATTTAAAGAGATGTTCCAGAAATTGCTCAATTTCCTCACATTGTTGTTTGTTTATGTTTCCAAACATATCTGCATTTTCAACTAGGACTATATATTGTTTCAGCAAAACAACGGTGACCATCATGTAGAAATAGTTTATTCTTGTGCCATAGGGTGGGAACTTGACGGATGAAGATCGAATACGCCTCGGTGCCCAGCAGGCGGCGCTCATCCACATGCTGGTGAGTGCGACAGAAACAACAGTGGAGTCATGCTTCATCAACAGACTGTTACTGACCAATAGGGGCTGCACTGGTTTGTTTGTGGAATAATAACAGGATGCATTGTTGACTTAAACACGCACGCACACACAGACACGCACGCACGCACACGCACACCAATTATTCCAGAGTGTTTAGAACTGCAGGATGTCAAAAAATTAAGAAAAAAAAAAAAAAATTAACCCCCCCAAAATATCCAACCTAAAACAAAAAAAAAATTTTTAAAAAAAAAGCACCAATGGTGTTGTCAGTCACTGTGGATCACATCTGTTTCTGTTTTCTTGCAGCAAATAGAAGATGCTGAGAAACAACACATCATGGTGGATGAACAGCGCAGCGTGATTTGCTCGACACCCAGAAGGAGGCGTTAGCAATGCAGCAGGCAGCCATGATTGAGAGTGAGAAGCGTCAAATGTTGGAACAACAACAGCTGGTGAGTGCTCATTGCGAGACGTCATTAGATGGTGAGTGCTCATTGCGAGACGTCATTAGATGGTGAGTTTACAAAATGGTTGTGGTGTGGTGTTGATACATTTAAGTGGTGTCGTTAGTTGATACATTTGTACTAAGCAGTGCGGTTAATCAATGAATTTCAGTTCATATAATCCCAAGATGTAATTAAATACATTTACCAGACATTTTTCTGGTTTACTTGTGTGATTTGAAACGTTGATTTGTAGCAAATGCTGCAAGCGCAGGCTCTAGTGGAGACCCCAAGGGGGGAAACCCTGGAAGGGTGGGGGGGGGCAAAATTGGGGGAACGCCCCAATTTTTCAGCCCAAAACTTTTTTTTGGCCAACCCGGGATTTTTTGGAGGAAAAAAAAAAAGCAAAAAATCTAAGATCTAAGTTCTATTTTTTGCAGCATTCATCTGTTTCCTGTGGTGTTGTCAAGGTCCCAGCTGCAATGTTACATGTTATTGGGTCTGTGTGTTGTAGTGCAGATGACAGCGCCCCCTAGTGCCATTGCAGAGCTGGCACCACCCCCTATACCACCGGCAGCGTCTGCCCCTTCTGTGCCCTCCCTCATGTCTCTCAGTGGCCCACCCCAGATGACCGGGCCTACAGTCCTTGTCCAGTCTCAGATTGGTGGGCCACCTGCTATGAGCCAAGGAGGTGGGGCCCCACCACTGATGGGCCAGCCAATCTCGGTGCCAATACAGATGGGTGGGCCACCTCCGCCACTCATGAGCCAGCCAACTGGGCCTGTGCCACTTATGGGCCAGCAAATAGCCCAGCCTGGTCAACAAATGGGCCAGCCTCGCCAGCAAATGGCCCAACCCCCTCAACAGCCTGGACCACAAAGTGGCCCACCACAAATGGGCGGCCAACAGCCAGGGCTACAACAAACAGGTGGGC
>JAODUO010000575.1:0-130000 GCA_025642075.2 Ridgeia piscesae
ATTAATGGGGTTTTTTTTTTTTTTTTTTTTTTTTTTTTTTTTTTTTTTTTTTTTTTTTTTTTTTTTTTTTTTTTTTTTTTTTTTTTTTTTTTTTTTTTTTTTTTTTTTTTTTTTTTTTTTTTTTTTTTTTTTTTTTTTTTTTTTTTTTTTTTTTTTTTTTTTTTTTTTTTTTTTTTTTTTTTTTTTTTTTTTTTTTTTTTTTAGAAAGCATGCTTTGATCATTACGGGAATTTCCTTTTTGTAAACCCAAAGTCAATACTAGAAAGATGAGATTAAAAATAGGCATTTCACCCAAACCCAAGTTTATGAGACATGACCTAGAAAGCAATTTTTGGCTCATGTACATAATAGGCCTGTGTGACCCAATACCCAGTTTACAGTCACATGACCTAGAAAGCTACTTTTGGCTCATGTACAGAACAGGCCTGTGTGACCTAATACCAAGTTTACAGTCACATGACCTAGAAAGCTATTTTTGGCTCATGTACAGAATAGGCCTGTGTGACCTAATACCCAGTTTACAGTCACATGACCTAGAAAGCAATTTTTGGCTCATGTACAGAACAGGCCTGTGTGACCCAATACCCAGTTTACAGTCACATGACCTAGAAAGCAATTTTTGGCTCATGTACAGAACAGGCCTGTGTGACCTAATACCCAGTTTACAGTCACATGACCTAGAAAGCTAATTTTTGGCTCATGTACAGAATAGGCCTGTGTGACCCAATACCCAGTTTACAGTCACATGACCTAGAAAGCAATTTTTGGCTCATGTACAGAATAGGCCTGTGTGACCTAATACCCAGTTTACAGTCACATGACCTATAAAGCAAATTTTGGCTCATGTACAGAATAGGCCTGTGTGACCCAATACCCAGTTTACAGTCACATGACCTAGAAAGCTATTTTGGCTCATGTACAGAATAGGCCTGTGTGACCCAATACCCAGTTTACAGTCACATGACCTAGAAAGCTATTTTGGCTCATGTACAGAATAGGCCTGTGTGACCTAATACCCAGTTTACAGTCACATGACCTAGAAAGCTATTTTGGCTCATGTACAGAATAGGGGGGCCCAATACCCAGTTTACAGTCACATGACCTAGAAAGCTATTTGGCTCATGTACAGAATAGGCCTGTGTGACCTAATACCCAGTTTACAGTCACATGACCTAGAAAGCTACGTTTGGCTCATGTACAGAATAGGCCTGTGTGACCAAATACCCAGTTTACAGTCACATGACCTAGAAAGCTACGTTTGGCTCATGTACAGAATAGGCCTGTGTGACCTAATACCCAGTTTACAGTCACATGACCTAGAAAGCTACGTTTTGGGGCATGTACAGAATAGGCCTGTGTGACCTAATACCCAGTTTAAGTCACATGACCTAGAAAGCTATTTGGGTCATGTACAGAATAGGCCTGTGTGACCTAATACCCAGTTTAGAGTCACATGACCTAGAAAGCTACGTTTGGGTCATGTACAGAATAGGCCTCTGTGACCTAATACCCTGTTTACAGTCAAATGACCTAGAAAGCTACGTTTGGGTCATATACAGAATAGGCCTGTGTGACCTAATACCCAGTTTACAGTCACATGACCTAGAAAGCTACGCTTGGGTCATGTACAGAATAGGCCTGTGTGACCTAATACCCAGTTTACAGTCACGTGACCTAGAAAGCTACGTTTGGGTCATGTACAGAATAGGCCTGTGTGACCTAATACCCAGTTTACAGTCACGTGACCTAGAAAGCTACTTTTGGGTCATGTACAGAATAGGCCTGTGTGACCTAATACCCAGTTTACAGTCACATGACCTAGAAAGCTATTTTTGGCTCATGTACAGAACAGGCTTGTGTGACCTAATACCAAGTTTACAGTCACATGACCTAGAAAGCAATTTTTGGCTCATGTACAGAATAGGCCTGTGTGACCTAATACCCAGTTTACAGTCACATGACCTAGAAAGCTATTTTGGCTCATGTACAGAATAGGCCTGTGTGACCTAATACCCAGTTTACAGTCACATGACCTAGAAAGCTATTTTGGCTCATGTACAGAATAGGCCTGTGTGACCTAATACCCAGTTTACAGTCACATGACCTAGAAAGCTACGTTTGGCTCATGTACAGAATAGGCCTGTGTGACCTAATACCCAGTTTACAGTCACATGACCTAGAAAGCTACGTTTGGCTCATGTACAGAATAGGCCTGTGTGACCTAATACCCAGTTTACAGTCACATGACCTAGAAAGCTACGTTTGGGTCATGTACAGAATAGGCCTGTGTGACCTAATACCCAGTTTACAGTCACATGACCTAGAAAGCTACGTTTGGGTCATGTACAGAATAGGCCTGTGTGACCTAATACCCAGTTTACAGTCACATGACCTAGAAAGCTACGTTTGGGTCATGTACAGAATAGGCCTGTGTGACCTAATACCCAGTTTACAGTCACATGACCTAGAAAGCTACGTTTGGGTCATGTACAGAATAGGCCTGTGTGACCTAATACCCAGTTTACAGTCACATGACCTAGAAAGCTACGTTTGGGTCATGTACAGAATAGGCCTGTGTGACCTAATACCCAGTTTACAGTCACGTGACCTAGAAAGCTACGTTTGGGTCATGTACAGAATAGGCCTGTGTGACCTAATACCCAGTTTACAGTCACGTGACCTAGAAAGCTACTTTTGGCTCATGTACAGAATAGGCCTGTGTGACCTAATACCCAGTTTACAGTCACATGACCTAGAAAGCTATTTTTGGCTCATGTACAGAACAGGCCTGTGTGACCTAATACCCAGTTTACAGTCACATGACCTAGAAAGCAATTTTTGGCTCATGTACAGAACAGGCCTGTGTGACCTAATACCCAGTTTACAGTCACATGACCTAGAAAGCAATTTTTGGCTCATGTACAGAACAGGCCTGTGTGACCTAATACCCAGTTTACAGTCACATGACCTAGAAAGCAATTTTTGGCTCATGTACAGAACAGGCCTGTGTGACCTAATACCCAGTTTACAGTCACATGACCTAGAAAGCAATTTTTGGCTCATGTACAGAATAGGCCTGTGTGACCTAATACCCAGTTTACAGTCACATGACCTAGAAAGCAATTTTTGGCTCATGTACAGAATAGGCCTGTGTGACCTAATACCCAGTTTACAGTCACATGACCTAGAAAGCTATTTTTGGCTCATGTACAGAATAGGCCTGTGTGACCTAATACCCAGTTTACAGTCACATGACCTAGAAAGCTATTTTGGCTCATGTACAGAATAGGCCTGTGTGACCTAATACCCAGTTTACAGTCACATGACCTAGAAAGCTATTTTGGCTCATGTACAGAATAGGCCTGTGTGACCTAATACCCAGTTTACAGTCACATGACCTAGAAAGCTATTTTGGCTCATGTACAGAATAGGCCTGTGTGACCTAATACCCAGTTTACAGTCACATGACCTAGAAAGCAATTTTGGCTCATGTACAGAATAGGCCTGTGTGACCTAATACCCAGTTTACAGTCACATGACCTAGAAAGCAATTTTGGCTCATGTACAGAATAGGCCTGTGTGACCTAATACCCAGTTTACAGCCACATGACCTAGAAAGCAATTTTTGGCTCATGTACAGAATAGGCCTGTGTGACCTAATACCCAGTTTACAGCCACATGACCTAGAAAGCAATTTTTGGCTCATGTACAGAATAGGCCTGTGTGACCTAATACCCAGGTCAGATGTTGAGGTGGTTAGTAAGCGGGTGTGTTTTCCCGTAGGTGTTATGGCATGGCGCTGAAGCTACAGCCAGAGGTGGCTGCCCTTTGGCATGACTTGGGTGTCAACTTCTACCGCCAGACCAGTTTAACCACTGGCGCAGTGGTCAGTGTGTTGTCCAGTAAGGCTGTCCAGGCCTTGCAGCGGGCGGTCACTCTAGAGCCTGACAGTCCCAGGCACTGGACAGCATTGGGGGTCATTGCAGCATCAAAAGGTATGATAACTGTAATCTAGCTGATGTGAGCGTGTGTGTGCGTGCGTGCGTGCGTGCATGCGTGCATGCATGCATGCATATGCGTTTGTGTGTGTTTGTATGTGTGTGTGTGGGCGTGTGTGTATGTGAGTGCATTTGAGTGTGTGATGTGTGTATGTGTGTGTGTGTGTGTGTGTGTGTGTGTGTGTTTATGTGTGTGTTTGTATGTGCATGTGTGTGTATCGGCGTGTGTGTATGTGAGTGCATTTGAGTGTGAGTCTATGTGAGTGGGTGATGTGTGTGTGTGTATGTGTTTGTGTGTGTGTTTGTGTGTGTGTGTGTGTGTGTGTGTGTGTGTGTGTGTGTGTGTGTATGTGAGTGCATTTGAGTATGATGTGTGTGTGAGTGTGTGTGTGTGTGTGTGTGTGTGTGTGTGTGTGTGTGTGTGTGTGTGTGTGTGTGTGTGTGTGTGTGTGTGTGTGTGTGTGTGTGTGTGTGTGTGTGTGATGTGTGTGTGTGTGTGATACTGTGTATATGTGAGTGTGTGCATGAGAGAGAGAGTGTGTTTTTGTGTGTATGTGTGTGAACATGTATATGAGTATATATATATATATATATGTGTGTGTGTGTATGAGTGAATGCGAGTGTGAATGTGTATGTAATTGTGTATGTGAGCATGTATGTAAGCGTGTATGCAAGTGTGTTTGTGTATGTAAATGTGTCTGTGTTTATGTTATTTTTCCATTTTCATTGATCCAGTTCCAACAAATCAAACAAGCTATGTATTCTTTCACGTACAAACATAATTCCCACAGCAGAAACCTCCATTGTATGTTTTATAGGTTTCCATCCTACAAAACATCATCTGGAAGGTGGAAACTATTATGCAGATATGTTGTTATTTTTTTATTATTTGCGTATTGCAGTAATTTAGACTTATTAGAATATGCTTATGGCCAATGAGGTGGGGACAATGAAAAAACAATGACTTGCATGACCCATTAAGTATCGCACTAGCTCAACGTATCATACAGCAAATGTTAGCTCCAGTTTGTGCAGAATTTCCAAAGTGGCATCCATGAAACCATTCACATGAGCCTTAATTGTAGAAGTGAACTCCCCAGCTCTGGCGCAGCACTGCTTCATACGCGCCGTACAAGTGGAACCATCGGTAAGATGACGCATTTTAGTCATACGTGTTATTGTTCTGACAGTTTCACTGCAATACAGTGTACCACAGACTTCTGCAATTGGCGTGAGGCAAGTTTTATGTTTTGTGACTGATTTCACATTTGAACAGTTGCAATATTCCACAGTGTCAAAGCATAACTTGTAAAATTACACGAAGGAGGCATTATCTTGAAGACTTAATGTTTTGATACATATTACTGGTCGATTATTGTCAAAATCTTCCCATAATTGAGGTTGTCAATTTTCATGACCAACACGTTTCTGCTGATACTAAACTCTGCTGTTCTCAAGTTAAATGCTTTAAATTTATGGAAACAAATTTGACTTCTACCTATAGACCTTTATAAAATTTGATAAGGAGAATGCACTTGATGTTTCGATTTCTACAGTCTGTCTTCTAGCGTAACTAAAAATTATGTTCGTTCAGTCAGAATTTAGTTTATGTATTGTTTGTTTTCAAACAACTGTTGTTTTTGCATGACTGTTTTTGACACCAAAAAAGAATTTTTGAGCATTGTGTTTGTACATATAATAATAATAATAATAATAACTTCTTATGCGCCAATATCCTCGAAAATCAAGCTCAGTGGCGCGACAAAACCAAGGGGTTAAGCAATTGCGTAAACGTAGAACAGTGCGTGAGTCGTTGATGGATGGACGATGGTTCTAGGAAGCTAAGGAGGATAGGCAGCATTAAAGAGATATGTTTTTAGACGTCGGCGGAAGGAAACTATATTACCTTCCGACTTGACACTGACAGGAAGCGAATTCCACAGAGTTGGTGCAGCAACCGAGAAAGCTCGGGTCCCAGCTTTCGTCTTAACCCGAGGATGTAAAGTGGGTTACTACTGGTTGAGCGTAGCTCTCTGGAATTCCTTGCTGGAGTTAGCATTGAGTTTATGAGAATTTAATTGTTTTGTATAATTTAATCTACCTCTCTGTATATGATTTTTATGAGCTGTATTTTATATTGCCCTCTGCATCCAAAATAAACATAAATTATGGCTGTGACGTGAAATGACCAAAACATTTTGACATTACTTGCTAAACACCTTTGGGGAATTCAGAGAGTTAGAACAAATCCTTTTTATTTGCGTGATTGCAACATAAAAACAACCAGCCTATATAATAATAAGAACATGTTTATAGGACATCTCTATCAGTGGAAATTATTTTGTTACAGTTCGTTGAAGCGTGGACAAACCTTGCCACTCTCTACCTGAGTAGAGACAACGTAAAGGTAAGAAACAGCACAGTTGTTGGACAAACCTTGCAACTCTCTACCTGAGTAGAGACAACGTAAAGGTAAGAAACAGCACAGTTGTTGGACAAACCTTGCAACTCTCTACCTGAGTAGAGACAACGTAAAGGTAAGAAACAGCACAGTTGTTGGACAAACCTTGCAACTCTCTACCTGAGTAGAGACAACGTAAAGGTAAGAAACAGCACAGTTGTTGGACAAACCTTGCAACTCTCTACCTGAGTAGAGACAACGTAAAGGTAAGAAACAGCACAGTTGTTGGACAAACCTTGCAACTCTCTACCTGAGTAGAGACAACGTAAAGGTAAGAAACAGCACAGTTGTTGGACAAACCTTGCAACTCTCTACCTGAGTAGAGACAACGTAAAGGTAAGAAACAGCACAGTTGTTGGACAAACCTTGCAACTCTCTACCTTAGTAGAGACAACGTAAAGGTAAGAAACAGCACAGTTGTTGGACAAACCTTGCAACTCTCTACCTGAGTAGAGACAACGTAAAGGTAAGAAACAGCACAGTTGTTGGACAAACCTTGCAACTCTCTACCTGAGTAGAGACAACGTAAAGGTAAGAAACAGCACACCTGTTGGACAAACCTTGCAACTCTCTACCTGAGTAGAGACAACGTAAAGGTAAGAAACAGCACACCTGTTGGACAAACCTTGCAACTCTCTACCTGAGTAGAGACAACGTAAAGGTAAGAAACATCACACCTGTTGGACAAACCTTGCAACTCTCTACCTGAGTAGAGACAACGTAAAGGTAAGAAACAGCACAGTTGTTGGACAAACCTTGCAACTCTCTACCTTAGTAGAGACAACGTAAAGGTAAGAAACAGCACACCTGTTGGACAAACCTTGCAACTCTCTACCTGAGTAGAGACAACGTAAAGGTAAGAAACATCACACCTGTTGGACAAACCTTGCAACTCTCTACCTGAGTAGAGACAACGTAAAGGTAAGAAACAGCACAGTTGTTGGACAAACCTTGCAACTCTCTACCTGAGTAGAGACAACGTAAAGGTAAGAAACATCACACCTGTTGGACAAACCTTGCAACTCTCTACCTGAGTAGAGACAACGTAAAGGTAAGAAACAGCACACCTGTTGGACAAACCTTGCAACTCTCTACCTGAGTAGAGACAACGTAAAGGTAAGAAACAGCACACCTGTTGGACAAACCTTGCAACTCTCTACCTGAGTAGAGACAACGTAAAGGTAAGAAACATCACACCTGTTGGACAAACCTTGCAACTCTCTACCTGAGTAGAGACAACGTAAAGGTAAGAAACAGCACAGTTGTTGGACAAACCTTGCAACTCTCTACCTTAGTAGAGACAACGTAAAGGTAAGAAACAGCACACCTGTTGGACAAACCTTGCAACTCTCTACCTGAGTAGAGACAACGTAAAGGTAAGAAACATCACACCTGTTGGACAAACCTTGCAACTCTCTACCTGAGTAGAGACAACGTAAAGGTAAGAAACAGCACAGTTGTTGGACAAACCTTGCAACTCTCTACCTGAGTAGAGACAACGTAAAGGTAAGAAACATCACACCTGTTGGACAAACCTTGCAACTCTCTACCTGAGTAGAGACAACGTAAAGGTAAGAAACAGCACACCTGTTGGACAAACCTTGCAACTCTCTACCTGAGTAGAGACAACGTAAAGGTAAGAAACAGCACACCTGTTGCAGCTTTGTCCTAGTGCCTAGTTGTGATTGCACTAGGGTGTATGTTAACAAACAAGTTCTTATATAACGTGGTATCCAGTCCTCGGGACTGCTCAAACCTTTACTCGCCAGCCTGTCTGTTCAGTCGGCACCATCTCTACTTCTCTGGGAAGCATCCAGTCATGTGCAGTTAATTAACAGATATTATTCAATCACATATATCCACCACTGTTTATAACCAGGTACTCATTCATATAGATGAGTGGACTGTAGCCATTTAGAGTGAATGAACGTGCCCAAGGTTTGACACCCCAGCACAGGATTCGAACCCGGGTCCACTTAGTCAAGAGTCCAAGGGTCCAAGGGTCTAGCCACTACATGTGATGTAACCTGATATAAAAACCTCGAGCAAAGTTGCCAGAAAGTGTCAGTTTTACGCAGGATCAGGAAATCAACACGAGAAATCAGTCCTCTGTGAATCTAGTCTCACCAATGGCGTGACATTTTTGCTGGCTTGTTTAACAACATGTATGTACTGACAACAAGTTAGTGTGATGTATCCTCTCAACGATGTATATAACTTTACGGTAGTTTTTATATCAAGCTCCAGTTTTAGGTTGTTCTGTTCTACTTTCGATGTATGTGAGGCTGAGTTTGACTGTGTTTCTCCTGATCATTGGTTTCTTGTACTGCCTTAGTCTGCCTTCCGTCTGCCTTCCTCCCTCTCTCTCTTTCACACGCCTGCTCCAGTCATCTGCCATTTACACCCAAAATTCTTAATGTGTTCCAGCTCGCACACGAAGCTTTCAAGGTCGCTCAGGCCACCCAACCGACCTTCGTCAATTGCTGGATTGGACAGGTGAGGGCGCCACAGTACACAAATAGAAACACTTCGATTTCATGACCCAGCCGCCATGCAACGTTTCATTGATCTTAATAAACTGGTTGTCGATTGTTACTTGTTTCTAATCGGGCCAGTTCTTCCTGGTAGGCTCTGATCGCGGAGACAGTCGGTGACACCGAGGCCATGGACTTGTTCAGACACACAACTGAGATGGACAATCATGTAAGTATACACAAACATTACCACCGTAATGATCGTATGTATTCGGATCTTTTGGAATAAAGTTTTTGTATTATAATAAATTTTTGGCTCTTGTCTAGTAATTTGAGCCCACCTCAATTTTGTCATTATTAGTATATTTATGCTTAAATTTGTTACATCAGTGTGTTAGTTACACCCTTACTCCAAAAATAGCAGCTAAACTAGAACCATTGTGCAGCAAAATAAACAATCTATCCATCCATCCATCCATCCATCCATCCATCTATCTGCCATGCATTACCACAGTGAGCAATACAGCAGTGTATTTGATGATGCAAACAGGGCCTCTTTATGCCTCCAAACTGCTCTGAAGCAACATATTTGTAATGTGCATCTGTCCGTCCGTCCGTCCGTCCGTCCGTCCGTCCGTCCGTCCGTCCGTCCGTCCGTCCGTCCGTCCGTCCGTCCGTCCGTCCGTCCGTCCGTCCGTCCGTCCGTCCGTCCGTCCATCCGTCTTCCCCTCCCTCCCTCCCCCTTCCTCCATCCATCTCTCACTCCTTCATTCCCTCATCCATCCCTCACTCCTTCCCCCATTCTGTCCTTCCATCCCTCACTCCCTACCTCCACTCCCACTCCCTCATTTCTTCCCTCCCTCCATCCCCCATTCCCTCCCTCACTTCCTCCGTCCCCAATTCCCTCCCTCCCTCACTCCCTCCATCCATCCCTCATTCCCTCCATCCATCCCTCCATCCTTCCCTCCCCTTCCACACTGATGAAACTATCACACTGACGATGGAACTATTGCACTGATATATCAAATCAAGTCTAAGATGAAACTGAGTTAGGCCTGGATACTAGAGCAATGTGGTCACTTTTCAATCAGAATACTCGGAAAAAAACCCATTAAGTTGCTTATATTTGCAGACAGAGGGAGCTGTGGGCTATGCTAGCTGGGTCTGTTCGGTGATGAACGATGAGTCGAAAATGAACACCAAGAGCTACAAATACGCCATCTGTGAGATGTCGGCCATAACGGCAGCGTCCGATGCACTTGCGAAGTACACTGGTAAGTGCTGCCCTCTTATGGGCAACAGTGGCATTGTTTTCATTGTTCTTTTCATAAAAGGAGTTTTCAGTAATCGTATAAGTTCACCAGTGTTTAGACTAATACAAGTAAAAAGTATTTATTGTAAAATGACAGTACATAACATAACTTATATATATTCTAAAACTTGGTAAAAGAAAATTACGAATACCAACACCTTGCTGGTATTAGCAATTGGTAACTGACCCAGAACTTGCTACACTTGTCTGTTAGCCCGCGACAACCAGATTTGCCACAGGAAAATTTATGAAATTGTTATTACTTGTACTTGTTGTCAGGGAACAATTTGGCTGTTTACAACCACGACAACAAGAAAAATCACAATATATTTAGACATTTAGTTGTTCATGACACGAGTGAGTTTTTGTCCACTGGACGAGTAAATAATTTTACACATTTTGAGCTTTGTTAAGACACTTGAAAGTTATGGCTATAGTTTCGGCAAAACAGTAAATCAAACAGAAATATATGGGACAAAACTAGAGACAAGAGATGTATTTGATGTGTTCCTTCTGTCCACAGACCGTGTACGATCTGATGCAACGGCCTTCAACATGTACGGGCTCCTGGTGGAGAAACAGAAACTACATGGACTAGCCGTTAATGCATTCGGTTGGTCAGTGTCACACTACAGGCTCTGGCTATTTGCATGTGTATTTGTGTATGTTCTGGTCTGGTCTGGTCTGGTCTGGTCTGGTCTGGTCTGGTCTGGTCTGGTCTGGTCTGGTCTGGTCTGGTCTGGTCTGGTCTGGTCTGGTCTGGTCTGGTCTGGTCTGGTCTGGTCTGGTCTGGTCTGGCTGCTGGCGCTGGTCTGCTGGTCGCTGGCTGGTCTGGTCTGCTGGCTCTGGCCTGGCTCTGGTCTTCTGGCTGGCTGGCTCTGGTCTGGTCTGGTCTGGTCTGGTCTGGTCTGGCCTGGTCTGGACACTGCACTGTGGTGTGGAGACTGTGGTGTGGTCAATAAATTATGGTCAATGTGGTGTGGACACTGATGTGGACAATGCGGTGTGGACAACACAGTGTAAACATTGCGGTGTAGACAATGCAGTGTGGACAACGTGGTGTGGACATTGTGGTGTGGACACTGTGGTTTGAAAACTGCGGTGTGGACACTGCTGTGGACACTGCGCTGTGGAAAACTCCCAAGGTGTGGACACTGGCGGGGGGTGGGACACTCGCAAGGTGGGGAACCCCCCTGCGGGGGTCGGGGAAAATGCGGTGTAGACACTGCTGTGTGGACAACGCAGTGTGGACACTGCGCTGTGGATTATGCGCTGTGGACACTATCAGCATTTCATGTATTCAGAAACAAAAGCATCTATTCAGATTTATTGACTTACATATTTACAACTTGTGCAGTAATGTAGTTGTGAACCACTCTCTAGAGGGCACCATTGTGGAGTTACATTCTTGGTTGTAATGTAAACATTAATAATTGTTTATAAGTAGGTAACTGGTTGTGTATGAATGTGTTTTCAAACGAGCATTCTAACTGCCTCCTTGCAATCTTAATGTTAAGCTGTTGAAAATACATTACCAGTGGTATTTACAGAAAAAGTGATTTCAGTTCATAGAAATTTATGTTGTGAATTATTTCCAGCGCTACTAAACTGTTGGAAGAAAACAGGGGCCCTGAAGAGCAGCTGAGGATGGTTAGGATCAACTATGCTAGAGCCCTCTGGTAAGTTGTGACACCGTGTGAGGTACTGGAGTGTAGTCATGTGTGAGGTACCACTGAAGTGTAGTCATGTGTGAGGTACCACTGAAGTGTAGTCATGTGTGAGGTACCACTGAAGTGTAGTCATGTGTGAGGTACCTCTGAAGTGTAGTCATGTGTGAGGTACTGAAGTGTAGTCATGTGTGAGGTACCAATGAAGTGTAGTCATGTGTGAGGTACCACTGGAGTGTAGTCATGTGTGAGGTACCAATGAAGTGTAGTCATGTGTGAGGTACCACTGAAGTGTAGTCATGTGTGAGGTACCACTGAAATGTTGTCATGTGTGAGGTACTGAGGTGTAGTCATGTGTGAGGTACCACTGAAGTGTAGTCATGTGTGAGGTACCACTGAAATGTTGTCATGTGTGAGGTACTGAGGTGTAGTCATGTGTGAGGTACCAATGAAGTGTAGTCATGTGTGAGGTACCACTGGAGTGTAGTCATGTGTGAGGTACCAATGAAGTGTAGTCATGTGTGAGGTACCACTGAAATGTTGTCATGTGTGAGGTACCACTGAAATGTTGTCATGTGTGAGGTACTGAGGTGTAGTCATGTGTGAGGTACCAATGAAGTGTAGTCATGTGTGAGGTACCACTGGAGTGTAGTCATGTTTGAGGTACCAATGAAATGTAGTCATGTGTGAGGTACCAATGAAGTGTAGTCATGTGTGAGGTACCAATGAAGTGTAGTCATTTATGAAGTACCACTGAAGTGTAGTCATGTGTGAGGTACCACTGAAGTGTAGTCATGTGTGAGGTACCAATGAAGTGTAGTCATGTGTGAGGTACCACTGGAGTGTAGTCATGTGTGAGGTACCACTGAAGTGTAGTCATGTGTGAGGTACCACTGAAGTGTAGTCATTTATGAAGTACCACTGAAGTGTAGTCATGTGTGAGGTACCACTGAAGTGTAGTCATGTGTGAGGTACCAATGAAGTGTAGTCATTTATGAAGTACCACTGAAGTGTAGTCATGTGTGAGGTACCACTGAAGTGTAGTCATGTGTGAGGTACCAATGAAGTGTAGTCATTTATGAAGTACCACTGAAGTGTAGTCATGTGTGAGGTACCAATGAAGTGTAGTCATTTATGAAGTACCACTGAAGTGTAGTCATGTGTGAGGTACCACTGAAGTGTAGTCATGTGTGAGGTACCAATGAAGTGTAGTCATTTATGAAGTACCACTGAAGTGTAGTCATGTGTGAGGTACCACTGAAGTGTAGTCATGTGTGAGGTACCAATGAAGTGTAGTCATGTGTGAGGTACCAATGAAGTGTAGTCATGTGTGAGGTACCAATGAAGTGTAGTCATGTGTGAGGTACCAATGAAGTGTAGTCATGTGTGAGGTACCAATGAAGTGTAGTCATGTGTGAGGTACCAATGAAGTGTAGTCATGTGTGAGGTACCACTGAAATGTTGACATGTGTGAAGTACCACTGAAGTATAGTCATGTGTGAGGTACCACTGAAATGTAGTCATGTGTGAGGTACCACTGAAGTGTAGTCATGTGTGAGGTACCAATGAAGTGTAGTCATGTGTGAGGTACCACTGGAGTGTAGTCATGTTTGAGGTACCACTGAAGTGTAGTCATGTGTGAGGTACCAATGAAGTGTAGTCATGTGTGAGGTACCACTGAAGTGTAGTCATGTGTGAGGTACCACTGAAGTGTAGTCATGTGTGAGGTACCACTGAAGTGTAGTCATGTGTGAGGTACCACTGAAGTGTAGTCATGTGTGAGGTACCAATGAAGTGTAGTCATGTGTGAGGTACCACTGAAGTGTAGTCATGTGTGAGGTACCAATGAAGTGTAGTCATGTGTGAGGTACCAATGAAGTGTAGTCATGTGTGAGGTACCACTGGAGTGTAGTCATGTGTGAGGTACCAATGAAGTGTAGTCATGTGTGAGGTACCACTGAAGTATAGTCATGTGTGAGGTACCACTGAAATGTAGTCATGTGTGAGGTACCACTGCTGAAGTGTAGTCATGTGTGAGGTACCACTGAAGTGTAGTCATATGTGAGGTACCAATGAAGTGTAGTCATGTGTGAGGTACCACTGAAGTGTAGTCATGTGTGAGGTACCACTGATGTGTCGTCATGGCCTTGAAGCTAATACTTCAGTGGAGTGTTCAATGTTTCATTGTTTGTAAACAAACTTGTTGGTCTGTGAGGTCACACGGGCATCAAGGAATCCTGTGGGGATTCTCAATTAAGTTTTTAAGAACCGGAATCTGCTCATTTTTATTATAAAACCATGTGACATTACCGTAGAAACTACAGTCATTCCATCACCTTCGTCACACAGAACGAAGCATAACGTGTACTCAGTTTAAGGGCCCCACCTTTATACATTTTATTTATCACTTGTTATTGTTTGTTTTCATTCTTTTGTCATGTTAATACATGTCGTCAACTTTTACTTACAACATGTGCATATTTGTTTGTTATTAATCAACATTTACTCTCACTGTCATGATTGATTTCTGGAGCAATTCGTGTATGTATCCATTGATGTTGACATGACCCCTTATTTCTCTCTTCCCTCCAGTGGGATGGGGAGAGGTGAGGAGGCTGTCAGCCAGTACCTTGCGGCTGGGAAGCTGGAATCGTTGTCGGAGTATTGCGGGTTGGGAGTTGCGGCCTACAAGTGTGGGAAGTTTGACATCAGTAGGGAAGGTAATAATGATCTTGATTACTTGACTGCAACATTTTGTGGTGGTTGATGTAAAGATGAGTTCTTATATAGTGCAGTATCCAATCCTCACAATGCTCAAAGCGCTTTACACTTTACTCCCTGGCGAACCTGTTCAACGGAACACCATGTCGGCTTCTCTGGGAAGAATTCAGCCACACGGCAATTAATGCGCAAATACTATTCGCACACACCTGTCTATAGCCAACTATTCGCACACACTGTCTATAGTGAACTGGAGCAATGTGAAGAGAAAAAACTTGCCCAAGGTTTGACATGGCAGAACTGGATTTGAACCCAGGTTTTCTTAGTTGAGAGTTTGACACTGTAGCCACTTTGCTACCAGGACATGAAATATCCAGTTTCTTTGTCATTCTCTACCAAAGGAACCACACCAGTCCAGCCCTAGTTCTAGTTGTCATTGTGACTTACCTGTTAGTCCTTTAGGTTTTTATGACATGCCAACAAATTGAACAAAGCATATGTCCAAAAAACAAACTCAAACATTTTCAAAATAAAGCCGTATGACACATGTCCCGTGCATGTATTGAAATCTGTAAAGGTTCACAGCAGCACCAACACCAGTAAGGATTTTGTACATCAAAATAATGGTAAACTTTTACAGCGCCTATTATATCCCAGTCATCTGAGCTCAGAGGTGCAACATACAATAACCATTAGGACTAATTGTTATTGGGGACGGTGACTACTGAAAGTTTAGGGCAGGAATGTAATTTCAAAGAAGTAAGTCTCGTGTGTTGTGAGAAAGGTGGCTGTAGTTTCAGATTATTTTGTACTGGGGGGGAGTGATTCCAAGTGTGGGGTGCAGCAGGAGAGAAACACATTCGTCAATATAGAGTTTAATTTTAGAAATGAAAAGTTGTTGGGAAACAGTTTATCTTGGATTATCGGTAAAATGCCGGAAACATTGTATTGTACTGTACTGTACTGTACTGTACTGTACTGTACTGTACTGTACTGTACTGTACTGTACTGTACTGTACTGTACTGTACTGTACTGTACTGTACTGTACTGTACTGTACTGTACTGTGTTTATTTCCAATCCAACTGGTCCTGAGAACCCAGGACCAGGAGGGATGACAGAACAATATGTGTAAATAATAACACAACAAGACAATAAAACAAAAGGAAACGCATACATAAAAACACAATATAAAATATACCAGTCGTCATCCATTAAAAATATAAACATTTTAACATTGCAGGTCTACAGGTGCATGATTCACAAGTTGATTTAAATACAATACTGTTGAAAATAATACAATTATAAAAACAGTAAGAACATAATTACATAAAAACCACACGATAATTATCAAGTATTCCAGGCAACATACATTATCCATACAAATGTTTTTGAATTACAGATCAAAAAGTGTAAGTTGGATGACTTAAATATAATTAATGTGTTAATAATTGTACATATGTGCAAAACGGAGTGTTTTCTAATGTAGATTCGGCTACAGGGAATTCAAAAAGGGGTATGGTTTCACAGAGATTGTGACGGACAGTGAAAGTGGATAGATACAAGATGGCTGTCGAGTAATAGTACATGTAATGATAATAGTAGCAAATTTCAATTTAATATATAACTGGAAGCGAGTGCAGTTTAACAAGATTTAACAAGATTGCCACCTAGATATTCAATTCTAGATGGCAGGTGGACTAAGAAGCCATTTGGCTTATCGAGAGTCCAACCTATCTATCTAAGTATACCCCGCCCGTTTTAGGTATATGTCGATTTTATTTTTAAATATATTAACACTACTAGCACCTACACAATCAGCTGATAATCTGTTCCATTCGTTTACTGTTCTTTGTGAAAATGAAAATTTTCTAATATCCAGTCTACACTGCTTCTTTGCTAATGTAACTCCATGTCCTCTAGTCCTTCTCTCTTGCTTGACTGTGAAAAAAATATTTCTGTCAATATTTTCATATCCATTCAATATTTTAAACACCTCAATCTGATCTCCTCTCAATCTTCTGGTTTGCACCAGTAAAGGTAATGAGTGTGAGAAACAAAAGGTTTCATGCACTAGACAACTATAGTTCAGTATTTCAGCATTTTATAACAAGAATCTGTTGATGTAGATGACTGTGTTTGTGACATTATATAACAAGAATCTGTTGGTGTAGATGACTGTGTTTGTGACATTATATAACAAGAATCTGTTGGTGTAGATGACTGTGTTTGTGACATTATATAACAAGAATCTGTTGGTGTAGATGACTGTGTTTGTGACATTATATAACAAGAATCTGTTGGTGTAGATGACTGTGTTTGTGACATTATATAACAAGAATCTGTTGATGTAGATGACAGTGTTTGTGACATTATATAACAAGAATCTGTTGATGTAGATGACTGTGTTTGTGACATTATATAACAATAATCTGTTGATGTAGATGACTGTGTTTGTGACATTATATAACAAGAATCTGTTGATGTAGATGACTGTGTTTGTGACATTATATAACAAGAATCTGTTGATGTAGATGACTGTGTTTGTGACATTATATAACAAGAATCTGTTGATGTAGATGACTGTGTTTGTGACATTATATAACAAGAATCTGTTGATGTAGATGACTGTGTTTGTGACACTATATAACAAGAATCTGTTGATGTAGATGACTGTGTTTGTGACACCATATAACAAGAATCTGTTGATGTAGATGACTGTGTTAGTGACATCATATAACAAGAATCTGTTGATGTAGATGACTGTGTTTGTGACATCATATAACAAGAATCTGTTGATGTAGATGACTGTGTTTGTGACATCATATAACAAGAATCTGTTGATGTAGATGACTGTGTTTGTGACATCATATAACAAGAATCTGTTGATGTAGATGACTGTGTTTGTGACATCATATAACAAGAATCTGTTGATGTAGATGACTGTGTTTGTGACATCATATAACAAGAATCTGTTGATGTAGATGACAGTGTTTGTGACATCATATAACAAGAATCTGTTGATGTAGATGACTGTGTTTGTGACATCATATAACAAGAATCTGTTGATGTAGATGCCTGTGTTTGTGACATCATATAACAAGAATCTGTTGATGTAGATGACTGTGTTTGTGACATCATATAACAAGAATCTGTTGATGTAGATGACAGTGTTTGTGACATCATATAACAAGAATCTGTTGATGTAGATGACTGTGTTTGTGACATCATATAACAAGAATCTGTTGATGTAGATGACAGTGTTTGTGACATCATATAACAAGAATCTGTTGATGTAGATGACTGTGTTTGTGACATCATATAACAAGAATCTGTTGATGTAGATGACAGTGTTTGTGACATCATATAACAAGAATCTGTTGATGTAGATGACAGTGTTTGTGACATCATATAACAAGAATCTGTTGATGTAGATGACTGTGTTTGTGACATCATATAACAAGAATCTGTTGATGTAGATGACAGTGTTTGTGACATCATATAACAAGAATCTGTTGATGTAGATGACTGTGTTTGTGACATTCAGCGTACACAACAGCAGCTGTCCTGGCCGAGACAGCGTCTGAGAAGTCCCACGCACTGTCAGCTCTGGCTATGGTCTCGTACAAGTCCGGTGACATCGACGCTACAAAAACAGCCCTTTTCCAGTGGTGAGTCATTTCAATTGATCAGTTTGTTTTGGAAAAAACTTGTAATCTACCATAAAAATAATTTTTTTCTTGGCAGATCTCATAGCAAAAACCTGCTTATAAAGGACAGTTTTAATAGTTCTAGATAACCACTGTTAGACTGTCCTCAACCATCCTCGCACGTACCCGGTAGTTACAGCAATTGAGTTATCCAGTTGCTACTGCCTCACCCGTGGGAACAGCACAGCATACCCACCCCAGACACACGTCTTGTGAGAATGCCAGTATAATGACCATCCTAAACATTTCACCCAAAATATTTGATCACCTGACCGGAGGCCACCCTACACTCCTCATGGGCAATTTCATTGACTGACATTAAACGAGGAGTTTCTGAAAGAGATGTGCCCGGCGTAGATAAGAGCTGGTACTGACGTAACCTGCAGCAGCGACCCCTGGTGTGCAAAGGTGTCCTCAACCTGTCCATTGTGATAACCATAAATTTGCTCAAAGTTCAACACAGCATCACATGATTCAAACCAGGGTTCTTTCAATTCAGGGTCCAGTAATAATAATAATTAGGTAACTTCTATTGCACCTAAATACTCAGAAACCGAGCTCAGAGGTGCATCAATGTAAAAGGGTTAATCAATCTCAGAGTCAGTAAACAATTCCAGTTATCATCAGATTGTTTGATACGCCAGGGAGGTATGATGGATTTCCAAGGTTATGTAGGTATGTCTTAATGACAGCGGGATTTAGCATTATTATCAAATATTTTATCACTAGAAGGAAGCATATTCCAAAGACGAGGCACACCCACAGCAATAGCCATAGTCCCAATATTAGTATTGACTGTAGTGACAAAACATAAGTAAAGACGTCTCTATGGACTGTGTTGTCAGACTTACTTTTGCTCATCGTCCCTCCTGGGGAAAGACCATCGACACCTCTCAGGACCCTCTGTCCTGGGGCAAAGACTGTCGACACCTCTCAGGGCCCTCTGTCCTGGGGAAAGACCGTGGACACCTCTCAGGGCCCTCTGTCCTGGGGAAAGACCGTCGACACCTCTCAGGGCCCTCTGTCCTGGGGAAAGACTGTCGACACCTCTCAGGGCCCTCTGTCCTGGAGCAAAGACCGTCGACACCTCTCAGGGCCCTCTGTCCTGGAGCAAAGACCGTCGACACCTCTCAGGGCCCTCTGTCCTGGGGCAAAGACCATCGACACCTCTCAGGGCCCTCTGTCCTGGGGCAAAGACCATCGACACCTCTCAGGGCCCTCTGTCCTGGGGCAAAGACCATCGACACCTCTCAGGGCCCTCTGTCCTGGGGCAAAGACCGTCGACAACTCTCAGGGCCCTCTGTCCTGGGGCAAAGAACGTCGACACCTCTCTGGGCCCTCTGTCCTGGGGCAAAGACTGTCGACACGTCTCAGGGCCCTCTGTCCTTGGGCAAAGACCGTCGACACCTCTCAGGGCCCTCTGTCCTGGGACAAAGACCATTGACATCTCTCATGGCTCTATGTCCTGGGTCCTTCTCTCGAGCTGCTTCGGGATGTGTTCCGTGGTGTGTACTTGGAGGTGTCATTGGAGTTCTGTGTCAGTCAGTGCTTGTTGCCAACACATCCCCAGATTATTCGTCTGATTTCTGACTATTTTCACATCACTATGGTAACTGATTTCTGTTTCCAGTTCGCAGTTGTCGCCACCCTCCCCAATGGGGCTGAAGGCACTGTGCAGTCTTGGGCTGCTTCAACATGACCTGCCCCTGGCTGCAGCTGCCCTCCAGGAGCTGCATAATATGCAGGACTCATCTGCAGACTTGCCCTACCTGACGGCTTGCATGTTCATCCTGCAGGTTTGTCACTGTCAGGTCACTGTTAACTACAGTGAAACATCGCTATTAAAATCACCGTTAGGACATGGGGATAACATGTCCTGAATAGCAAGGTGACCATGTTAGAAGGTTAATTGCTTGCAATTTACTGGCATAGGAATAACAACTGTCCTCATGATCGTATTTGTGAGGTTGTTATGCTTAGTTTCTAGTTCATTAGTTGGTTGCTGTGGTCAGTCTGTATTGATACTGGTTACCAGTACTAAGTAGCCGATCGATGGGAGAAAAGTCAGGGAGCTACTGATGGTAAGCATGTTAATGTTCACCCTCTTAATGTTAGACCAGTTTTAAAATTCCACAATTCCACTGTCATTTTAAACCGTATCTTTATCACCTTTTTCTGCCATATATCCGTGGCACAGATATCCATCTTTCTGTTGACAACTTGAATATTGCTCACGCAAAACTTCAGTGGAAATGAATATAATATAAATTTTTATTAATATGAAAAGGAAAGTGTAAATAGTGGCAGAATTCAAGTGACACATGCAACAATGATCTCCCCCTTAGGGTGATGCGGACGCGGCACGCAAGCACCTTGCTAAGTGCGCCCACGTCAGCCCCGACAATGCACACCTGTGGCGCCACCTGGCTGTCGCTCTGTTGGACGGTGGCCATCGATACGAGGCGTCTGCGTGCTGTGCAGCAGTAGCAAGACATCTGGATCCAACAAGTCAGGTACTGTCAGGATATTGGCATTCTTCGATAAACGTTTTCTATTTGTTTTGGATGTGGTAGTTCTAAATCTTCTGGACGAGGGCAGAAGCATGTATTCGTCATGTAAAACATGAGTATTGTCATTTATAATTTTATAGCTTTTTGCCTGCTTTTCTTACAGAGCAGTGAGAGTGGTTTGTTCCAAAATAGTCACTACTATGGATGTTTACAATGCGCTGCAAATTATCCTTGTCTTTCTGACTGATGTTCCAACACTAAAGGCATTGTTTTATTCTAATTATTTTTAATGTATTTTTCAACAAAATGACTGTTTTAGTGTTCTTGCCTGTATTCCTAATGACACTGTTTTATCAATTATAAACACAAGTATTACATTTATTGCTATTTTTATCATCCAGCACGCCCATACCACCTTTGTTCCCAAGATGGGATAGAGAAATATGTTGCTATATTAAATAAAATATACATATGACACTCTGGATCAGACGCATGTTTTATGGATTAAGAGAAATTGTGACGAGCACTATAAATGCTGTTTTAATGTAAGTTTAACTGTTTAATCCATTGCCTTTGCAGGACTTTGGTGCGTGGCTGGCCGTGTTCCCTGTGTTGGCGGGCTGGCACTCCCCCTCCAGTCTCCCTCAGACTGCCTTCCACACAGCCCAGAAAGCCTTCCATGTGCAGCCCGGTAGGTACATTATTCCAACCGGTAAATTAGTAGGTGTCTTCACCTAAAAATGTGCCAACCACCAACAGAAATACCTGATCTTCATATGACGTGTCTCATAAAGAAGGCGTCCAGTTTCTATTTTACAGTCAAACCACACTTTATATTAACCTGTGCAATACAGCCACCTCACAATTAAGGTCACCCTAATATGATCATCTTGCTATTCAGGTCACTTTCACCTAGTCGCAAGGGTGGCGTGAATAGTGACGTTCCACTGTACTGCTATTTCCACTTTGACCCAGGAATATTAACTGTTCATCACCTGCATTTGGGTGTTTCTTCCAGACAACCTCACTGCACTCAGCTGTCTCGTGAATGCGTCTCTCGCTCAACATCTCTTCAACTCAGCAATAGGAAATGTGGAGAAACTTGGCAAGTTCTGTCAGTCGTTCATCACCAAGCTCATGTCTACAGGTTGGTGTGATTACGACTCACTGTAACAACTAAGCCCTGTTCCCAGATCTTGGACACTGTCATGTATATTTGCAAATATTTCCAAACATACACGCTCTTCTTTCCCTTAAACCTTGCAGTGTGGGGACTGGGTTACATTCAGTTGGGTAGGTACCGATTGATTTCCCATAGGCGGCCATTGTAGCGTTTCTTTGATTTCCCACTAGGTTTTTTAATCCATGGTACTGACAATGTCAGTCTCCATTCACACATGTCATGTATTAAATTCGTGAAAATAACATATCGCTTTCTCTTACAATCCAGTCTCTAACCTGACACCCCTTTTTTTTGCTTCAATCAGCCGCAGATTGCCACCAATATTGACACCTCTAGGCCAAATTACACCTGTGTGCATATGCACCTGGTCACTGTCTGATAAATATCGTTATTTCGCAGCTCTGATACCACGCTATGCAGAGACATCATTTCCATTCAACCAGTCCTACATTTAGTGCTTCCAGAAATTTACAAAAAATGCACAATGCAGTTCTTTTAAGCAGAACTACAATGGGCAGTGGCGGAGGAATCCATTTCAAGGAAAATAAACCAAATACTGAAAGATGAGAGTATGAGGTAAATATCACATCAGCCAAAATCAAACAATTGATAGGAAGTGATGTAAACAGCTATTTTTAGCTCAGTTGTCAACCAATGCAGTGCTGGTTGTGTTTCAGTGGAGGAGAAGTTGACATATATGGTCGGTGACAAGTCCCGCCTACAGAGGCTCCACCTGTGGTGTGTCAAGCAGTTCGTCGTCATTCAGCTGTCTATGGGCGAGACAGAACACGCAAGGCAGTTTCTCCAAAATGTAGGTCACATGACACATCTGTTATTATGTGTGTCAAACTGTGTGGTGAATTAAGATGTCGGCAGAATTGTGTCGTGAAGTCATGTACACTTATAGATTCACAGGTAAAACTGTGGACTCCCAAAGAAGCTGAGAAGGTGTTCACTGGAACAGGGGATTATTTCACGAAGACAAAGAGCTCTTAAAGAAAATTCATCCTTAAAATAAATCTGTTATATTTAAGTAATTTTTCAAAAACACAAATATCCATTGTCATATTACCATGGACACTATTTATGTGACAGACCAGTGACAACGTCTCATGGCGTTGACAGTTTTCAGTTATTCAGTTATTCAAGATCATTGTTAAGGATCAGAATTGATTTTTTAAGTGCAAAATCGGGTTTCAGAGCTCTTAAGAACATTACTGAAATGGTCCCCTGGTCTGCCTCGGAGTAAAGTGTAAAGCGCTTTGAGCAATCCTGCAGATTGGCTACGGCATTATATAAGAACTTACCTTTACTTACCTTTACTTACCTTTGTACATCACTGGTGATTATTCTCTGCGGTCACCGAACTGAGAACATTTGTCTAGTTTTTGTCACAGAATTTGTTCGTAATTACTAAATCCGTTACGACCGCATGTTGCAATGCATAGCATTACAACAATTACAAATGTCACATCGAAACAACAGGAATAAAAAAACGGGCTGGAATGTTTGTATCTGTTAAGATCAAAGAATTATATGCATATATTGGTCAAGCATCAAGGGGGCGTGTCTCAATGTGACAGTCATCTGGAACTGAGATTTCACTAGGATCCCCCACGTTAAAAGCTCACTATTTGCTCACACAATTTCCCTTTGCATTCCTTTAAAAAACAAAAGTTTTGTAAAATGTGGTAATTTTGACTCATAGTATCTATTGTTTATAATTTGTGGGTCCATAAATGCATTTATGTTATTGACTTCAGATTGTTTATTGCGGAAAATATACTTGATGTTTGACAGATGCATTATAAGGCATGCAGTATGCAAAAACAACAAAATGAATTAGACATACGTGTGTGTCTGCAGGTGAGAATACATTCAGGTGTTTAATTCATCTTGTGATTTCTGCAGTACCACATGCCTCGTAGCCTCTTCTATTAAATTAAACTTTCTTCTCAATAAAAATCAGCAAAAATCACAAAACAATGAAACACATCAGCATATTCTCGCTCGCTCACATGCACACATGCACACATGCACGCATGCACGCATGCGCGCACACATGCACGCACACATGTACAAACATGCACTCCAAACTACACGCAGTGTGTTATAAGGATATTGTTTGTCTCTGTGCAGGCCATCTGGCTGTACGAAGGCGACGAATTCCTTCAGTGTCTACTTGCCTTTTCCAACCAAAACATTCCCGACCTGAAGCCCGCCGCAGAGAAAGATGGGACGTGCTACGCCATGCAGGTATTACAGCAGCATGCAATTTCAAGGAGTGATTTTCCACTAGAAAAGAACTCCAAGCGAAAAACACAATTTGTACCGAACGGAAAATAGGGATTCATTTCTCGTGTGGGTTACCAGCTGTCATTTAAAGTTGACGTGTTTGTTTTCTGATCATTGCTCAAAAGGATGCTGAATTTGAATTTGGGAGCATGCATTGTGCAACCATGTCACATTGTGCTTGTTTGTATATTCTTGAAATAGGATTGGTAAGTTAAGTTTATGTCTTTATATAAAGATACTTTTTTTGGACTTTCATATTTTATTTTATTAGAAAATGTTATTGTTCTAATTTCATAGTTGCTGGCACTGGTCTACCTCTCTCATGGAATGGACAAGGAGGAAGAAAACTCTTACAGATCGTGGACACAACAAGCAAGGTATCGTATTGCTTAACCATTTTCCCAGAAAGTAGATAAAACCTTAGGTTTAATGGGACTAAAATAGTAAGAGCATTTCTGTGGCACTTGAATCTTCGGGAACCCAACCTCACGTATGAAACAAACGAAATATTTTGAAAATGTCAGTTTCACCATGGTAACAGGATCATAAAGAAAATCTGACATTAAACAAATCATCACCATCATTATCACCATCACCGCCACCATCACATCATCACCACCATCACCATCACCATCGTCATCATCAACATCACCACCATCATCATCATCAACATCACCACCATCATCATCATCAACATCACCACCATCATCACACCATCGTCATCATAATCACAATCATCATCACCACCATCATCATCATCATCATCATCATTACCACCATCATCATCACCACCATAATTATCACCATTACCACCGTCCTTTCTCCAACTGGCGCGGTCCTTTCTCCAACTGGCACCGTCCTTTCACCAACTGGCACGGTCCTTTCTCCAACTGGCACCGTCCTTTCTCCAACTGGCGCGGTCCTTTCTCCAACTGGCACCGTCCTTTCTCCAACTGGCACCGTCCTTTCTCCAACTGGTACAGTTCTTTCTCCAACTGGTACAGTTCTTTCTCCAACTGGAGCGGTCCTTTCTCCAACTGGCGCGGTCCTGAGCATCCCATGGGTTCACACCCGTCGGAAGCAAGTCTGCAGCCACAGTGTCCTGCCAGGTCTGCCGTGACCTCACAATGGAGCTGTCCCTTCCACCACTGGTTTTGTAAAGACTTACCTGGTCCGTGTTGTCCTGTCATTCTACAGGCCCCAACTGTTTCAGAACAATGGGTTTAGAGTGGAATTGTTATTTTGTAGGTAGAGTTTTTGCATTGCTGAATAAATATTGTTGGGTTTCAGAACTAGGGAAGAAAAGATGATTACGCTGGTGAAGATGGCCCACCTGGTTTATCTGAAGCTTCTTGTATGTTATGTTGTTATGTTATGATCCCTGGTTTGACATCCCCTTAGCAGAAAAAGTAATCTAATAAAACATATTTCATCAAACTTATTCCTAACAGAACACATCCTATATAAAAAATTTACATTATTGAATATTTTTCATACAAACATGTTGGTCTTTAGGTTTGAGCATTTTTCATAGCGTCTTGAAATATGCCCAAACGTAAACAACAGAAATGTTGAGGATGCATGCCATGGATTACACATGAAATGTTCATTGCTGAGGTACTATGTAGGCACATGGATCTGTATTCCACACATCACGGACTAATTTGTGTGTGTAATTAGTGCTACAAACTTGTTAAGATATTTTTAGTATTAACCTACTGGGTGTAATATGGCCATTTTTAGTAGTTTCTAAAAGTGTATATGCCTGTATACTGTTTATTTTTTATTACATGTTTGTTCATCTTTAATAAGTTTATTACATTCTATTCATCAGTCTAAAAGTCGACTTTTGTAATTACCTTTATAGTGATATACATTTAAAAAAGCTGTATTTTAAATGAAATACAGGTCTACCGTACTGTTGTCCTGAATTTTCCAGAAGGACAAATCATACGACAAATTGACAAGTACATTCAAGGACATGTGTGACATGGCGCTGTCACTTGACAACACCTGTTGCGCCATCTACCTGATGCAAGCGGTACTTCATCTGCGAAGCAACAACCAGAGGTCAGAATCAGTGTAAACATATACAACATAATGTGTGTTTAGCACAGACAGTTTGTTAATAGTACTAACAGAAACACCCGTATTACGACTGCTAGGGACAACTTGTTTGTTTACGACTGGCTCTAGGTGATTGTGTTCAAAGTCAAGTCAGTTGTAGCTGTTGGGTTCTTAAAGCAAACGTACCAGTTCCTAGGTTTTAAATTTTCATCTATTATTATGTTCTTATGACTACTATATGCATGTTGAAGGTTTACTTACCTGCCAATTTGTATTTAGTTACTTTATTGAGCTCGGAATTATGTTTGCAATTTGAATTATCTGCGTGCTGCTCTTTCAAATGATGAACAAAACATCCAGTTTCAACTAGCATGAAAAGCTCAGCTTTATGCTATGGTTTATATAATCCACTATGGGTTATACAACCAGAACAATTTTTTTGCTGAGTTTGAAATGGAACAAGTTAACAAACTTTAACAATTTATCAGTGGAATAATTATGCCAGTACCAGTAAACAGTTTGCGTAAAGAAGTGAGGTGCTATTAAACTGCGCCTAAGTTAGTATAATTAAAAATATTATCAATGATGAAGAGCAAAAGTGTAATATCTGTAGTTTATATCACATAACCGGAGCCAGCTAGTGCTAAGAACGTGTCGTGGTCAGTGGTTATGTTACACTTTTGCAGAGCTGCCAGACACTGCTTTGAGCAGGTGCTGTGTTTCCGTGACAGTCGTCATTCGGTCGGGTTCGCGACACAACTGGCGAGTCGTCATCTGCTCACAATCCACGTGGAGAGACAGGATGAGGGCCGCATTCAGGTACGATCCACGTTTTTATATAGGTTAATGCGTCTAAAAGAATGTGGTTTAACAACACTAGAAACCAGAAGATTGAGAGGAGATCAGATTGAGGTGTTTAAAATATTGAATGGATATGAAAATATTGACAGAAATATTTTTTCACAGTCAAGGAAGAGAGAAGGACTAGAGGACATGGAGTTACATTAGCAAAGAAGCAGTGTAGACTGGATATTAGAAAATTTTCATTTTCACAAAGAACAGTAAACAAATGGAACAGATTATTAGCCGATTGTGTAGGTGCTAGTAGTGTTATATATTTAAAAATAAAATCGACATATACCTAAGACGGGCGGGGTATACTTAGATAGATAGGTTGGACTCTCAATAAGCCAAATGGCTTCCTAGTCCACCTGCCATCTAGAGTTGAATCTCTAGGTGGCAATCTTGTTAAATCTTGTTAATCTCGCCAAGGATCAGTGACAGCAAACTATAACTGTGTGTGTGTGTATAATATAATAATAATAAAGTTTATTCTCTGGCAACCATAGTGGCTGAAAAGGACAAAAAAGCATTTCGATTGATAAAACAATTCATTAATGTAAATTAGTGAAACTGTATATGAAAGTATAACTAAGTGTTTGCAGTATGTTAACATTTTCTTCATAGACAGCCCATTCCCACAGTTAGTTAACACTGTGATATGGCACACCTTGTAGGCATTGTAAAACAAACTCAAATCTATTCATGTGCGACGAAGGGAATAATTGCCCGGACACTGCCAAATTACGCTTAAGCTGCAGTTAGTTTGACTAGTTCCTATCTACTCAACTCAACACATTTTATGCAGTTATCATACTCCAGATTTTTGTACAAATTATTTTGTAACAATTATTATTTGTGTATGGCCACCCCTTCAGCAATTTCACTGAAATCTGTTGTTGTGAAAATGGGGTTAGTGTTCAAAAGAGTGAAGAGTGAAAGAGTGATTTCTCATAGTAAGCTGCGACTTGGGCAATGCTATCGCATAGTTTCTATCTCTAAGGATATAGGCCTTTCCAAAATACCTATGAGCTGTTGGCCCTAAAATGTACCAACAAACACTCTGGCTCATGGCCTGATTATGTTATGACACTCTGGGAATATGTCATCTATGTAAACGTAATGTCATCTAATGGATGGAATTAGTGCTAATGATGGCATGTCAAAGTCAATTACAAAATGCAAATTCCACTTAAAATGGATGAAATGTTGTAACTGTACCCTTGTCATAACAACAAATGTGTACGTATTACAGAGGTTTTATGAAATTTCTTAATAACAATTGGATTATTTTATTTTGAAAATAATTTGTCTTGTCTTCAGAAATTGTCCGTTAATTCCATCCAATCTTTTCTATTTTTACCTGTGGGTGGATGAAATGTTGTGACTATAAACTGGTCCTAATAACAAATGTGTACATATTACAGAGGTTGTTGGCTGATATGGACGAAGACAAAGGCCTTGTGGAGCTGTTGAAACAGCTGAAACAGATGCGACCCGCAGCAGAGACAGTTGACCATTGGGATGCAGTGGACAACTGACCGCGTTCGGTTTTACCATTAGACTCCCACTGCCTTTCAATTTGCCAGTCTTTAGCAGTGGCGTCATCTTCTGGACACTCATGGAACTTGTCACTAGATATTTAGTGTGCCCACTGTGCACTAGGGGATTCGCTGTAATGGTTTAAATTGGGAGTTTTTAAGTGTGTGCTGTTTGAAAATATCAACTGACTTGGAGTGTATTGATATAGTTACTGTTCATTGGAAACACACACAAACTGGGCATGTGACATTTCCTGTGTTTAATTTAAAAGTTGAACGGTGTAATTTACAACCGTTTCCAGTTAAATTCAGTTATCTTTTAAAGCATAATCACTTGCAGTGTAAGGAAAGGAATATAGAAGAGCTAAATCTGAGTGATTTTTTTGCATGCGTTGCAAGGATGGGTTGAGCTATTCCTCATTTTATGTGCCATCAAATATCCCACATGAAATTGCAAATAAAATAATGAACAATTAAATACTATTATTACTTTGCCACCAAAAATAATAAACTAAGATTAGTGTAAAGATCAATACTAGGCTCAAATGTATATGAAAATAAATAAATAGATCAAATAAACATTAAACATGATCAGCTTTTGTAACAGACTGTTGGTAATCATCCACGTTATGTAAGCATTACTGTGAAAAGGTGCGCCTGTACATGTAGACATTAAATGCTTCCTGTGAAGTGTTGTCACACAAAATGGATTCACCCACCTGTGCTCTGCATGTTATTGTATTTTAGAAAATTAAATAAAGAATCAGAACATCAAATCAAGTCATTTGAGTGAGTTTTCCAAATTTAAAAGATTTGTGATTACCACATTATCCTTTGGTTAATGCGTCACTCTGCCCACAAATAGCCAGCGTGTTTGTGTGCACAGTTTATGTATGACGTGTGTTGTGTTCGTACGTGTTTGCAAGGATGTGTTTGCAAGTCCTGAATACGCCGCTGATTTGCGATTCTTTACAACCTTTAAAAAAGAAATATGAATGTTAGCTCATTTTCAAACTGTCACATTCTCCCTTTAGGGTGCAGCGTTACTAGTTCTTATAAGGAAGGCCAACTAAGAAAGAAAATAGTTTCTCGTCCGTTTCAAAAGGAAGCGCGATACCATTGTTATTTACAATTTGTTAATATTTTTTTATGTTCGTAAGAATGGCCTCCATGTCTTAGATGTTCCACATTAATGAGTTGTTTGCTCATATCCACTGCCTTTCACACATTCGTCACAAAAAGACAGTGGTCACTTATCGTGGTATGGTAGGAAGTATCAAGCGGCATTTAACATGTCAGTTTGTCATTGACATACACCATTTCAAACGTGTTCTCTTCTCCCGACCACAATTCCACGGTTGAGTGTGTTTCTTAGAATTTGGGATCCAGTGTCGCTACTATTGTGTAATAATAATATTTATTTTGTATAGCGCCACATCCATAATCGTTCGTGGCGCTTCACAACATATTACAATTTAAACGACATAAAAAAATATATGCATACAATAAGACAAATACTAGTGTTTAAAAAAATATGTATATAAATAAATAAAATCAGTACGGTATTAAATAGCGTAGCACTTTCAAATAAATAAATAAATTATGTATTAGTCATAAAAATACATCATAAACGGTATAGTGTATAATTATATTACAATTATACTGATAACTGACTGTATAGGTATAATTTATTAGTAATAAATAGTTTAGTATGTTAAAACTTAAAATAATAATAATTACATAAGAATAATGCCAATAAGTGTATAACTATGTATTGATAATATTACCAAATAATCTAGTAACAAAATTATATAATGTTCATGTCAAATTACACTAATATGCAATACGACAAAAATGTGTCTTCAGTAGACGTTTGAAGCTGGTGAGATTGTCACATGTCTTAATGACCGTTGGTAAATTGTAGACTCCAGAATGCACATATACATCTGAAAGCTGTTTATAAATAGCCAATTTTATTAATAGTAAATAGCCAAAATATAGGAGCCTGCAGCTAGAAATGAAATGGGCAGGGACTAGAAACTCCTTTCTATTTTTACTTGGCCTAATGTGATGAACCAGCGTATGTATTTGCCAAACTCCCAAATTGTATTTAAATGTAAAAGTGCATATTTAAAAAGATCAAATATATTCATGGCAAATTTTTTTAACATTATCTTTTAATCAAACCGCTTTGTTATACACAGTAGTATATATAATATATTTGTTGTATATAGAAAACGTTATAAATCAAATAGTATTGCAATAGCGAAAAAACTAAAGCTGGTAAACAAAATAAACCACACAGACAGTCACCCATGTGTACAGTACATGTTTGAACTGTTCTGACCTTTTGCAAGATCCAGAAGTTACACTTTCATAGTTTGAAAGGAGTTCTTCCATGATAATCACTATAATACATTACAATACATTGTTAGTAATTGCAAGATTAGATAAATGTGTGAAATAATCAAACTGTGCAAAGAATACATTACATTTTATGTGTTATCACTTGAACCCAAACAATAGGTCACTTAAAGAATGTACCTGTCACATTATGTGAGTGAAGTCACAGAAAGTGGAACACTGGCAAACGTTCTGGAAAACATTGGAAGGGTTTTCCCCTTACAGTGGTACAGTATAGGTATGAAAGTGTACCACAGCGATAAGTAGAAGATAAATTATTACCTAGTGTAATGCACATTAAAATTTAGAAGTGACTAGCAATATGCATAGTTCCGGTTATAGCATATACTTTCACATTACATACTTTTGTTAAGCACGGAATACTAACCTATATTTAGGGCGGCCACACTAGTTTGCAAAGTCCAAAATCAAATATTGCGTCAGGTCGTTTGTTTTTACCAACTTTCGCAGACACAAATACTTGAGTGGACTGGCTCCTGTCATTGCATTCAACATGACTGTGACTCTATAAACAAATGAACCAAGAGTAGCCTTCTATCCACATATTCAGGTGAGTCACTCACATAGGACACCCTGACTGTGACTCTATATTCAAATGAACCAAGAGTAGCCTTCTATCCACATATTCAGGTGAGTCACTCACATAGGACACCCTGACTGTGACTCTATATTCAAATGAACCAAGACTTGCCTTCTATCCACATATTCAGGTGTGTCACACACATAGGACACCCTGACTGTGACTCTATATTCAAATGAACCAAGACTTGCCTTCTATCCACATATTCAGGTGTGTCACACACATAGGACACCCTGACTGTGACTCTATATTCAAATGATCCAAGACTTGCCTTCTATCCACATATTCAGGTGTGTCACACACATAGGACACCCTGACTGTGACTCTATATTCAAATGAACCAAGACTTGCCTTCTATCCATGTATTCAGCTGTGTCACACATATAGGACAATCTGACTGTGATTCTATATACAAATGAACCAAGCCTTGCATTCTATCCACGTATTCAGGTGTGTCACACACATAGGACAATCTGACTGTGACTCTATATACAAATGAACCAAGACTTGCCTTCTATACACGTATTCAGGTGTGTCACACACATAGGACAATCTGACTGTGATTCTATATACAAATGAACCAAGCCTTGCCTTCTATCCACGTATGTCACACACATGGGACGATCTGACTGTGACTCTATATATAGAAATGAACCAAGACTAGCCTTCTATCCAAGTATTCAGGTGTGTCACACACGTAGGACATCCTGACTATGTTTCTATATACAAATGAACCAAGAGTTGCCTTCTATCCACGTATTCAGGTGTGTCACACACATAGGCCAATCTGACTGAGATTCTATTTACAAATGAACCAAGCCTTGCCTTCTATCCACGTATTCAGGTGTGTCAAACACATAGGACAATCTGACTGTGTTTCTATATACAAATGAACCAAGACTTGTCTTCTATACACGTATTCAGGTGTGTCACACACGTAGGACAATCTGACTGTGATTCAGTTTACTGTGTGTTAATTGGCCCATTTTGATGCTCAGTAAAATCCCCAAATGTCATCCGACGTCCCTCCTCCTTAAGCAATTGGATTCTGGATCTTTATCTCTACCCCCAAACAACTAAAATATGTAGTGCCCCCACAAGCCCGATGGTTTGGACGTTAAGTAACTCATCAGTGTCCCCCCGGATGGCGCGCGATGGTGAGTATATCGAACGTAAGATGGCGCCACAATCCTTATCTATGGTCGCCGAACGTACTCACGAAAATGTCATGTGATTGGACAATCGTAAATTGTTGCCAGTTGTGAATTTTGCCGAGATATTCCATAACATACAAGTCCGTTAACTTCTTAGCACCTCACATAACAAACATGCTTACACTTAGCCCACAGTTATTGCTACATGTGTTGTTTTAAAGCCATATCGCACAAAACACAACTGTGAAAGCGGTACCCTTGCGTGAAACGTAACCAATAGCAAACGCGTTTACATTATCACTGGTTCGGCGAAGTTGTTTATACGAACAGCGAGGTGTCTGAAGACTTGATCAATCATGTTCTGTTCTGTTTTGGTACGTTGAGATGAGGTCATAGTACATCGGATACGGGTTGCTTTTTCAACATCGCTATGAGTGAGCAGCGGAAGAAGCGCCAGACTGGTGTCTTGCGCAGTCGCCAGAGCGGTACAGAGATTGAAAATCAAGAGCGTTTGTTGCAAAAAATTAATCGCCATGATCGAGGAAAAATGAACCATCCGAGCACTAAGGTAACTATTAAAAAGTTCGTATTCACAAGTGGACCTTTAGTCGGATCGTGAATATAATGAATACGCCCTGTGATTCGTGCAATGAATTAAGATACTAAAGGTATAATAACAGCTAGCAAAACAACTCCCTATTATCACCCACACCACATCGTTTGAGCTGAGTGTGAGTAACAATCTCCAGTATTGGTCTGTGCTCTGGCCATGTGTGGGTTCGCCTCGTGACAGACAGATTCATGTAATTGTATTGTCATACGTCATGGACGTCAGTTTAATGGTAGTTCATTACTACATTGTAACTGTATTTCTGGTTTCCATCCCCAAAAAACGTTACTTAGCTGTACTAAACGTTCACATTCCTCATTTCAATTGACAGCTATGACTATGTAATGTTTATGTGGGTTGCCAGCAGCAACATGCGCCAAGCAAGATTTTAAGTCATATCAGATGATAATCAAATTCACAGATATGTTTTATGTATAAAACTGGTAGACCTAAATATTAATATTAAAGTTGATATGAAGTGGTGATACATTTTTAATTGTTTCAATATGTCAACAGTCATAACGTAACCACATACATGACAGTTAACAATTATTAGTAGTTTTAGTATTTTTTTTTAATAAATAATTATGCTGTTTCTACGTTTAAACCTGAAAGTAGCACAAAATCATGCAACAAAAAGTCATAAGCCCTACTTATTCATATTGTCAAAATTTAAATAATTTGAAATTTAGATTTAGGAAGAAGAGATCCAGATGTCGAGGTCCACTTGTTTCTTACTAGGTCCTTCTTACTAGGGTTATGCAAGCTTCCTTGGACCAATGACAACTGGTCTACCAACTGTTGTTGGAATAAACTCAAATGTTTCAGTTTTGCTATTTAGAGTTATTTATATTTATTTACTTTTTTCAATGGATAAATCATTCTCCGTGAGGATTTGTGTCCATTTATCCAGACATTATTATTTGCCGCATGCAGTTCATAGGAAACTCTTAGAAGTTAGGATTCTAATATACTGCTATTGATGCTAATTGTTGACCTTTGTTTGTTAGTTTGGTTAGTGTAAACTAGTATATTATTTAAGTATATCATGGCTTCTGTGTGTAGTGTATGCATGCGTGCATGCATGTGTGTGTGTGTGTACATTTTTGCATATACCAGTAATTACATGTTTAATAACACCCATTGCTTAACGCCAAATGCCAGATGGAATTATGAATATATTTTATCAGCGTGAAATTGGAGAACTTATTATGTTACAATATATCAGATTTATCAACCTGTGGCCCATAACTCCATATGAAGTTTTTCTTTGCATGGTTAAAACTTATTTAAAGTACATTATTTTTGAAATAAATAACTGACTATTTTAACATGTATACAGAAAGGCTTGTGTTTGTAATTTCAAAATTACAATTTTTTATTTAATATGTGAATTGCATACTCCTACAGAATTGCAGAACTAAATGGCCTATATGTTAGCAATTATAGTTCCAAATCTTTTTCTGAGGTCTGCGATTATCATCAGGGTATCCCCTTCCTTTTAGCATAAATATATTGACAACAAATGTAATGAAGACTTGGTCCAACAATTAAGAATCTCAGTCAAGGTATCCCCTTCCTTTTAGCACAGATATATTGACAACAAATGTAATGAAGACTTGGTCCAACAATTAAGAATCTCAGTCAAGTACTTTCATTTAGTTCAGCTTTCTCCATGACAGTCAGTGTGAAAAAGTATCTCCTGACCTGCATGAAACTCTTGACAAAAGCTAGGTTGAGGACTGAGAAAGCTGGTTTGATGGTACATATTTACATATTATTGACAACTAACATCATCAAAGTGTGCGATTGGCTCTACCTTTGATGCAGGGGCATACCGTTGGATCATACAGTGCTATATTTTTGAATGGTGAAAAATCATCCCTTCATTCACTTTCGTACAAGACTAATATTGTCTACTGCTGGTAAGATGACTTCCTGTGTCTTTCAGATTTCACTCAGCAGACAGGGAAGCTATGACCGGGTGCAGAAAATCATCCGTGAAGAAGGCAGGACTGCACGAAACCTGATAGCGTGGAACGTTCCCTTTGGTTGCGACGGCCACGGCAGAGGCAGTACAGGTAACAACACTTCTTGTTAGTGCAGCTTGTGTACTGTCATGACGTATTTAGTCTTTCACATACTCTCGATAGAGGTTTTACTTTTAAATTCTTTTTGCACTGTTTCATAATTTGAGCAAATGTATCCCATCACTCTCGATCACTCAGCTGTGTGAAGTGAGAATACAGTGGTGGATATACGTGCACGAAAGTACTCGTTCATACAGCCGAGTAAACTGGAGCTATGTAGAATGAGGGAACTTGCCCAAGGTTTCACACCACAGCACAGGATTTGAACACAGGTTGTCCCAAAGAGAGTCTGTTACTTTGATCCCTGACGCCAGTCATTGCAGTGTTTTGTGTTGTACAAACTGGATAGTGAATACCCCACTGTGCATTTAAGAACTTGTCTTGATTAATAATAATAATAATAATAGACTCACTTGAACTTAAAAATACATCTTTTTAAGGCAGCATTTGTAAACTACTTGTAGGGTATTTTATAATGAATTTATTTTAATAGTAATTTATTTATTGCTGATAAGTTTAGCTTATGAACTAGAATTTTTAGAAGCTTTATTTAATTATCTATTTATTATAATTTTACATTTTCGTCTTTACGTGCAAGTTTAAACTGATTATGAATATTTTAAATTACAAGGTTACAATGTATTTTATGCGTCTCTAAGCAGAAATGTTTCCGGATATACAGCGCTTTACAAATACAAATTATTATTATGTGACAGTAACAATCTAAAGGGTGACCTTGATTACAAGACCTTCCGTCAGTAACAATCTAAAGGGAGACCTTGATTACAAGACCTTCCGTCAGTAACAATCTAAAGGGAGACCTTGATTACAAGACCTTCCGTCAGTAACAATCTAAAGGGAGACCTTGATTACAAGACCTTCCATTAGCCATCTTCATGTCCAGGTTAATTTTGATTGGAGGACACTGTTACTATGATCTCTTCAGTAATCCAAGTTTTATTTTATTTAACACATACCACCAAGTTATCATCTATCCTGTGGTTAAGTGAAAACAATCGTTAAACAAATTAGTGAGCAGATATCATGTGGGTGAATTTTTTGTTTAATTGATAAAATTATGGGCTGTCAGAATTCATGCTTAACACTAATTGTGGTCCCTGTTGTTTAATTATGACTTCGTCATTCTTAACATTTAAATAAAAAATCATATACATTTTTTGATTTGTTGTTAGAGTCTCAGATATATTATCACTTGTTTTGGGTCCTTCAAGATGATACATTTGTTGTGTTTATGTAATGTTTACATGTTATATCACAGGCTTTATGCCAGACAAAATTATTACCAGACACATGTTTTGGTGGACACATGGATGTTAACTGTCAAGCCAGTTTACAAACTTTAAAGTGTGACTGATTACCCGAAATGGACTACAAACACACATGTGACATCATTTACACTTCTGAGGCATAACTGACAATATCTATGGTTTTGGAAGACTTTTTGCTCCTTTATTTTTTACCAGTCCACCACCCATATTTCTACCTGTCCACAACTGTTTTTACCCATCCAAATGACTGGTGGGCGGGTCTCTGCAGAAAGCTATGCAGAGTAGGTATACTTTTTATGTCACAGAGTAGGTATACTTTGTATGTCACAGAGTAGGTATACTTTGTATGTCACAGAGTAGGTATACTTTTTATGTCACAGAGTAGGTATACTTTTTATGTCACAGAGTAGGTATACTTTTTATGTCACAGAGTAGGTATACTTTTTATGACACAGAGTAGGTATACTTTTTATGACACAGAGTAGGTATACTTTTTATGTCACAGAGTAGGTATACTTTTTATGTCACAGAGTAGGTATACTTTTTATGTCACAGAGTAGGTATACTTTTTATGTCACAGAGTAGGTATACTTTTTATGACACAGTAGATATACTTTTTATGTCACAGAGTAGGTATACTTTTTATGTCACAGAGTAGGTATACTTTTTATGTCACAGAGTACCGGTAGGTATATTTTTTTTGTCAGAGTAGGTATACTTTTTATGTCACAGAGTAGGTATACTTTTTATGTCACAGAGTAGGTATACTTTTTATGTCACAGAGTAGGTATACTTTTTATGACACAGAGTAGGTATACTTTTTATGTCACATAGTAGGTATACTTTTTATGTCACCAAGTAGGTATACTTTTTATGTCACAGAGTAGGTATACTTTTTATGTCACAGAGTAGGTATACTTTTTATGTCACAGAGTAGGTATACTTTTTATGACACAGAGTAGGTATACTTTTTATGTCACAGAGTAGGTATACTTTTTATGTCACAGAGTAGGTATACTTTTTATGACACGAGTAGGTATACTTTTTATGTCACAGAGTAGGTATACTTTTTATGACACAGAGTAGGTATACTTTTTATGTCACAGAATAGGTATACTTTTTATGTCACAGAGTAGGTATACTTTTTATGTCACAGAGTAGGTATACTTTTTATGACACAGAGTAGGTATACTTTTTATGTCACAATAGGTATACTTTTTATGACACAGAGTAGGTATACTTTTTATGTCACAGAATAGGTATACTTTTTATGTCACAGATAGGTATACTTTTTATGACACAGAGTAGGTATACTTTTTATGTCACAGAGTAGGTATACTTTTTATGACACAGAGTAGGTATACTTTTTATGTCACAGAGTAGGTATACTTTTTATGTCACAGAGTAGGTATACTTTTTATGTACACAGTAGTAGGTATACTTTTTATGTCACAGAGTAGGTATACTTTTTATGTCACAGAATAGGTATACTTTTTATGTCACAGAATAGGTATACTTTTTATGTCACAGAGTAGGTATACTTTTTATGACACAGAGTAGGTATACTTTTTATGTCACAGAATAGGTATACTTTTTATGACACAGAGTAGGTATACTTTTTATGTCACAGAGTAGGTATACTTTTTATGACACAGAGTAGGTATACTTTTTATGTCACAGAGTAGGTATACTTTTTATGTCACAGAGTAGGTATACTTTTTATGTCACAGAGTAGGTATACTTTTTATGTCACAGAATAGGTATACTTTTTATGTCACAGAGTAGGTATACTTTTTATGACACAGATAGGTATACTTTTTATGTCACAGAGTAGGTATACTTTTTATGACACAGAGTAGGTATACTTTTTATGTCACAGAGTAGGTATACTTTTTATGACACGAGTAGGTATACTTTTTATGTCACAGAGTAGGTATACTTTTTATGTCACAGAGTAGGTATACTTTTTATGTCACAGAGTAGGTATACTTTTTATGTCACAGATAGGTATACTTTTTATGTCACAGAGTAGGTATACTTTTTATGTCACAGAGTAGGTATACTTTTTATGTCACAGAGTAGGTATACTTTTTATGACACAGTAGATATACTTTTTATGTCACAGAGTAGGTATACTTTTTATGTCACAGAGTAGGTATACTTTTTATGTCACAGAGTAGGTATACTTTTTATGTCACAGAGTAGGTATACTTTTTATGACACGAGTAGGTATACTTTTTATGTCACAGAGTAGGTATACTTTTTATGTCACAGAGTAGGTATACTTTTTATGTCACAGAGTACCGGTAGGTACTTTTTATGTCACAGAGTAGGTATACTTTTTATGTCACAGAGTAGGTATACTTTTTATGTCACAGAGTAGGTATACTTTTTATGTCACAGAGTAGGTATACTTTTTATGTCACAGAGTAGGTATACTTTTTATGTCACAGAGTACCGGTAGGTACATTTTTTTTGTCAGAGTAGGTATACTTTTTATGTCACAGAGTAGGTATACTTTTTATGTCACAGAGTACCGGTAGGTATATTTTTTTTGTCAGAGTAGGTATACTTTTTATGTCACAGAGTAGGTATACTTTGTATGTCACAGAATAGGTATACTTTTTATGACACAGATAGGTATACTTTTTATGTCACAGAGTAGGTATACTTTTTATGTCACAGAGTACCGGTAGGTATACTTTTTATGTCACAGAGTACCGGTAGGTATATTTTTTTGTCACAGAGTAGGTATACTTTTTATGTCACAGAGTAGGTATACTTTGTATGTCACAGAATAGGTATACTTTTTATGACACAGAGTAGGTATACTTTTTATGTCACAGAGTAGGTATACTTTTTATGTCACAGAGTAGGTATACTTTTTATGTCACAGAGTACCGGTAGGTATATTTTTTATGTCAGAGTAGGTATACTTTTTATGTCACAGAGTAGGTATACTTTTTATGTCACAGAATAGGTATAATTTTTATGTCACAGAGTAGGTATACTTTGTATGTCACAGAATAGGTATACTTGTTACATGATTAAGAAATGACTGAGACGTAAAGAACCGTTGTACACATTATTATGAGAAACAAATATTTGAACTCTTCAACGGTGATCTCTCTCAGTCTGTAAGAACACAAACAGCGATTCGACGAAACTAGCATGGGGCCGGTTATTAGTGTTTGGCCATGCATTGTCTGTCACTGTGGGTGGTGATGTGGTACTAATGTAGCTCAGCCTCCAGTCAAGATGGCTATTCACTGTAGTGTTGAGTGAAAAGTGAGAAGCAGTTCTAACGACTAGAATTGCGTGAGGTCGGATGCGATGTGGGATCAACATCGCAGTCTATTGATTTCTCTCGACGTGGTTTGTTCTGTGTGACTGTATGTTAGTGATGCTGACTGTTGGGCATGTCATCTTGTGTCTGTGAGAGTTGGAGAGTACACCAAGGTGTGTGGGAGTGACACGGATGGGCGGTAAATGTGAGTGGCTTTAAACGTATTGCAGCCTTCATTTCTGACGTCTTTATTATTATTGATGTTCTTACTTATGAGGTGTCTTATCTGTGGATATTTAGAAACAGGAATTTACAATCCGGTGATCACTTGGAGGTGAAATAAATGAGTCCATGATGAAGATGGTATTAGATGTTCTTGAAGCAAATTTGAAATTGTGCCATAAAGAATTCTTTTTTTAATTGTTCTAATTTGTTATCATCATTTTCTGTAGTACAGCAATGACTGTGTGGATTCAGATGTTTTGAGGCGCCTAACAAATTTACAAACATAATTTTTTTTATTGGACGTGTATTGTTTTTATATGTCCAATAATACAGTCCATAGTGACTATGTACATCACGTCAGACACAAGCAGTTCGTTTTGTGCATTGTGTTTTCAGACAGTTAAAAACATAATTATGTTTGGGTGTTTTAATTAATACACAAATTGCAGTATTTAAAAAATTGGTACAATGTTATGCTTGTACAGTTTACATGTATATGTATTACAGATGGCAACACAGACAGTGACTTTGTTTTATGAGCATCTAATTTATACATGTCTATAATGTTTAATCATACTTTAAAGAAAAAAATTGATTTATAATAGCCATAATGTATTAACAAGCCACTCATTCATTTAATTGAGAAAAAATGGATATTGCAATATTCGTACAAAAAGTCATGTTTCTGCTTACTGAAATTATTTATAGGCGTTTTAATTGTTTGTAGGTACATTTTGGCATATTTATATTTCAAAAATAAAAATGCTGCCTATTAGTATGTGTCATAAAAATGTCACTATAATTTTATAATGTTTCATGTATGTGATGTTAAAACCTCATCAGTTATCTAATTCACGAGGTCTTGACAATGGTCATTTGTGATTGGTGTACATGGCTGCATTAGTCGTCTCATCATCTAGTACCATACATTCCTAGAGCTGTATGTATTACTGTTTAGTTGGGGGCATCTGTCAACACAGAACAACCCTTCAAATTATCTTAATGACTACATGTTTGAGCACTTAGAAATAACTAAATTCTCAGCTACCTAAACATTTGGAGTGCACAGAAATTATTACTGGTGTTCAATAACTTTCTGTCACTTTGTTCTGTAAGTCTTTCTATATACAAACATAATAATAACTGTTCAAAAACAGGCAATTTATATAACGTTATTATTGTTTTCTTCAAAATTTATACTTTTATAGAGGATCCAAAAACATTCATGGCAGAATACAAACAGTTACATTATTATCGTACAGTACAAGTATGCCAAATTGGCATTAAATATAAATACAAAATACATATTTGTCCCCGAATTCTTTCGGACAGTTTGTTATTTGACTACCAGATTTCATACATTGGCTCACATATTCTTTGAACCACATTTCAGCTAAGAGTGGCCGGGCAAAAGGGGTAAGGTCACTTGGCAGGAAGCCAGCAAGGTCAAGGTCAGCCTCAGTTTCAAAGACATTGAGAAAGGATGCCGGGGGTGACGCTGCAGGAGTAGACAGTGCTGCCTCTAGTGGACTGCCACAGAGTGCCAGTTGTACACCAAAGAAAGTTGACATGAGGGCACGTTACTGGGCATTTCTCTTTGACAACTTGAGGCGAGCGGTGGACGCAATCTACGAAACATGCGAATCAGACGAAAGTGTCATTGAGTGCAAGGTCAGTCTGTGTTCTGTGTTTTTTAATAACCTTTCTCCTTGTTTGTTATGTTTTAAATCAGGCTTATCCTGACAAGCCAGACATGTTTATTATACAATGTATTATACTAGTAAGAAGTTTGTAAAACAGAAAATGTCTGTCCTTTCAGGAAATATATTGTGTAAAAAGTGACATTTAAACACCATGTGCATAAAAATACAAGTTTAGAATGGCATGCAAATCTATAAAAAAAATCCATTAAAAAAATAATTTTGCACTGAAATGGTTAGATAATTTTGAAAGTTCAAAATGTTTCACCCAATAAGTTGCATTCAATAAGCCTGACATATTGTTTGCAATGCCCCTATGTCGACACATATGCACCGCTACATGACTACCATTAAGAATACCGAAACCGTAATCTCATTGGATAAGACTGTAAACACCTGAGACCCTGATTTAAACTCTGCAGTAGAACTTAATGAGCAATTATATTAATTAACTACGAGCTGTTCCAGCAAAATCTATATTAATATAGGAGGCAAAGCAGTGAGACCTAGTCTGTCAGTAGCAGAGATGGAGTAATCGTACTCGAGTACGAGTACTTTTTGAGTACTCGTACTCGAGTACAGAGGAAAGTAATCGTACTCGAGTACATTACCAAAGTAATCGTACTCACGATTACTTCTCACGATTACATTTTTTTCATATGAACAGTTGCAAGCAAATATATTAGACACATAAAAATGGCAATATTAGAAGTAATCTAATAAATGTAATAATAATCAAGGTATTCATTTTCTATTACTGTTGAGCATTTCAGTTAAATAAATATTCAGTCAGATTTCCCTAATTAATACCTTGTCTTCCCAGAGAAGCAACATCTCCTCACCCTCCTGCTTAGTACAAAGTACAAGTTATATTGTGACAGTCCCTGGGAAGCACTGCAGGAGATAAGCATCCCCTAACATGTTGCTTTGTAATTTTAAAATCCAGGCCACAGCCCCACCTGTACTGTTTGCTCTGTCAGTATGGTGTGAATGACTGGTCATATTTCCAACATCCAGAATCCTGACTGGGTCTGGGCGGTTAGCTGCTAAATCCCTGTCTATTATGTTTAATTAAGTGCAAACTGTAAACCTGTCTAAATCCACAACCATTCTGTGTTTGTCCCATCCAGACATGGGGTCAAAAACATTGAAATATATTTAAATACAAATATTTTTGAGGGATTACAAATACTTTTTAATATAAATGTATTTAAATACGAATACATTGAAAAGTATTTCAAATACATTTTCATATATTTTTCAAATACTTTTCATTTTGTATTACTATGTAGGTAAAAGAAAAGCAACATATATCGAGACATCTAGTTTATAGGCATAATTAGTGTTTTGCTCATATGATGACAGGCAGACCAGTGCTAGGGAGTATTGTTATTGCTAACTGCATCACAGTGACCACTGACTGAAAGAGGTAAAGGCCAAAATATATTGTTTGTATGTTAAGCCAGGAGGTCCATAATAATATAATGCCTATGTTGCCACCAGAAGAGACACTGCTAATCATTGCTACCATGTTGTGAGGAAGGCTCAACTTCAAAGTCAGCCAGGAAACCAGAATAACCTGGTTGAAGCCTGACTAAAGAACAAAAGGGGATATTATGGTCACTGCTAGGTCCATCCTCTGGTTGTGAGCAAACACAAGTTGTGGTCACTGCAGGGCCATGGGGGAAGCCTGCTGTTAAGTGTCTTCATCAGTAATTAACACTGTTGGGGGAAGTTGCAGTGCATTAAGGTACCCTGGTAATCAGTTTGGCAGGCATTACATGTGACAGTGAAAAAGAAATGTTGATACTGACAATGTATTTCCAAAAAATATTTGAACAACTCAAATACTTTAGGAAAGTATTTAAATACAAATACTTTTAATTCCTAAACATCAAATACAAATACTTTAAGAAGTATTTAAATACTTTCAAATACATTTGTATTTGACCCCATGTCTGGACCCATCTGATATACTACTCTTTTGAATATGCCCCCTGGTTTTGAAGTGTTGTTATTGTAATGTATTTGATCATGTGTATTTGAAATTTTTAAATGCCTCCTATTTGTATTTGATTCAGAAACCATAAATTAAATTATTCATCCAGCATTAAATGATTCATCCAATACATGAGAAAGTCGTCTAATTATTAATAATAATAACACCTGGATAGTGGATAGCAGTAATCAGTTAGAACATTAGTGACACAACAACAGAACAAGAATGACACCTAGGGATTCCATGAAAGTCGCCTTTATGTTAGAAACAGGATATTCAATTAAAGTAATCATGAAAATAATCATGATTACATTCTAAAGTAATCGTACTCGTACTCGAGTATATTGTAAAGTAATCGTACTCGTACTCGAGTACATTTGTTTTCTGAGTACTCATGCATGTTCAAAGTAATCGTACTCGTACTCGAGTACATTTGTATTGTACTCACTCCATCTCTGGTCAGTAGTTTGATGGCCTCAGGACTTGTAACTCAGGTCAGTTTGGTACATCAAAATGTATAAAATATATATAGAAAAGTCCTGTACGTGCTGCAAGTACCAGGGTAACTGAAGTAAGTACAGGTGTAGGTCAAACTACCCACAAGTCCATACTCTAGTAAAGATTATGGCAGACTAGTAAAACTGGTCTATAACTAGTCCAATGCCTAATAACAAAAGTGAAGTAAAGTGAACAATGAAATTTTCTTCCGTATGGCCACCGCATGGGAACTTATTGGGTGTTGTTTATGAGTGGAGCAATTCTTTGGTGTGTATAAGTTTCTGTTGTTCAATATGTTTATTTCTGTACTACAAGAGCAGCTTTCTTAACGCTGTAATCTGAGGTCAGTTTTGGATGATTGCGGAAATCAAATGTTGCTAAACGTTTGTCTTTACTAGTGCGGCTGTCTAGTGCGTACTACCCCTGAAGTGTTTTCTTTCCCGTAGGAAGCCATCATGATGCTGGAGCAGAGCACAAATGACTTTAAATCTCTCATTCAGCGAGTGAAGTTACTCAAAGTGTACGAGACCGCAGAAGAAGGACACAAGTAAGCAACGACAGATCGCGGGAACCATTTCATAAGATAATATACTTATTTGGCTGAATCTATCTTTAGCTCAACAGAGCTTTCGGAGCCTCCACGATGGCTTCCTCTGCGTTGTGTGTCGCTGACAATTGCTGGTCATGTGACATTGTAGAAAGCAGCGATGATAATTACTATACAATATTATTGTTATGGAGTTATTTGCTGGATAGATTATAATTGTGTATTTTTATGACTAATTAATTAATTAACTAAGGTAATTATTTATTTATTTTTAGAAATGCTGTTGTTTTAATACTGTATTAAGTTAGTTTTTGTATACATATATTGATTATTTAAAAAAAAATATTCTTGTTATTGTATGAAATTATGCTTTTTATGTATTTTAATAGTAATGATGTGAAGCGCCACAAACAATTATGGATGCTACCGCTCCCCACAGAGCTTTCGGAGCCTCCACGATGGCTTCCTCTGCGTTGTGGGTCGCTGACAATTGCTGGTCATGTGACATTGTAGAAAGCAGCGATGATAATTACTATACAATATTATTGTTATGGAGTTATTTGCTGGATATATTATTATTGTGTATTTTATGACTAATTAATTAATTAACTAAGGTAATTATTTATTTATTTATTTTTAGAAATGCTGTTGTTTTAATACTGTATTAAGTTAGTTTTTGTATACATATATTGATTATTTAAAAAAAAAATTCTTGTTATTGTATAAAAATATGCTTTTATGTATTTTAATAGTAATGATGTGAAGTGCCACAAACAATTATGGATGCTACGCTATATGAAATACAATATATTATATTATAAAAACATAATTAGTGTCTACACCATCTCATACACATTGGGACATGAATGTTTCAGTTGTTTTTATCACACAAAGTCGGGTAACATCCAATTATTTGTGCTACTCTGCCACTATCTGATGCAAATAACCAGGGATTCACATTTTAAGGAGCCAAATCAGTCATGATGGACTAGGCAGCAAGGAGGAAATCTTGTTTACCGACCTAATGAATATGATCAATGGTTTGCCAAAATTGTCTACAGGCCTACATCTCTCGCTTGGGAAGTTAGGAAGTCATCCCCCGGGAAGACTCTGTCGAGCAGTGGGAACAAGGAACACTTCCCCACCAACTCCCCTGCCTCTCGCAGCCTCAACTTCAATTGTGTTCCCAGGTAAGTTATTCCCTCAGTCAACACCAAGACTGACCTCAACCAGAGTCAATGTTTCTCTAGCCTTATAATAATAAAGCTTTACTGCCATATTCAACGTGCATTACTTGATGAATTGGAATGTAGTCTGGCGTTGACTCATATAGTGCCTATATATACAATAAAATTAAATATGGCAAATAAATATAAGATATAGATATAAGATATACATTGTACATAATTTGTTCTGTAAAATGTTTTTTTTAATATAGTAAATAAATAAAGACAAAATTAAAATAATATATTATCTATTTAACAGTAATTGTGGTGTAAACTAGTTAATAAATAAATAAATATATATATATATAAAATGTCCTTTAAAATTGTTTAAAATGTATATATATATATACACACTGTATATATATTATATAATATTATATAAATTTTCTTCTAAAAATATAATTTAAATTAGTAAACATACATTATAAGAAGACTAAAATATCATTTAAAATAAAAATTATATTTGCAATATCACTTAAAGATAAAATTAAGTTGTGGTAGTGAAGTTGAGATGGTGTTGCTTGAACAGGTCTGCCAGAGAGTGAAATATAAAGTGCCCTGAACATTCATAAAGTTCAAATACCATATTTTTATCAGGCTCCAGTTGACAAGGGGCTTCGTAAATATAAAACAAATTCCAATTATCCAGAAAATATTTAATAGGATCAATGCCACCCACCCACTCTTTGGAGACAATTGGAAAGGCCAATAAACTGCAGTGTAGATCTTTGTCTTCAAGTGATGAGGTTGCTAAAATAATTACATAAAGTATATAGGATGGGTTCTAAGTCCATCTATTGGAAAGAATGTTTTGAATATATTATACATCAGTCAATTTCAACTGATTTGTTATATAAGTATATAAAAAATCAAACATTTCAAAGTACAACTGAAAATGTACACAAAGAGCAGAATTTGTCCACAATCTGCGTTCACTGTGGAGTATTGAATTGATTTTTTCCAAAAACATTTTTAGTCAAAATGGACCATTCACCTACCCACCCACATCCAAATTTGTTTCATTACTGAATTGTTTATAGTTACAAAGCCCCTAAGACGATTCTTAACTTTCTCCGCTGATAAAGACTGGAAGATAAATTACGCCAGTCTGCACCAGTGCTGTTGTTTGTTGTCAGCTCCAGGGGTCTGAGTTGGGCAGACAAGGTGAGGGGAGGACCAAATGACTAATTGTCTGCACCAGTGCTGTTGTTTGTTGTCAGCTCCGGGGGTCTGAGTTGGGCAGACAAGGTGAGGGGAGGACCAATAACTAATTGTCTGCAACTGTGCTGTTGTTTGTTGTCAGCTCCGGGGGTCTGAGTTGGGCAGACAAGGTGAGGGGAGGACCAATAACTAATTGTCTGCACCTGTGCTGTTGTTTGTTGTCAGCTCCGGGGGTCTGAGTTGGGCAGACAAGGTGAGGGGAGGACCAATAACTAATTGTCTGCACCAGTGGTGTTGATTGTTGTCAGCTCCGGGGGTCTGAGTTGGGCAGACAAGGTGAGGGGAGGACCAATGACTAATTGTCTGCACCAGTGCTGTTGTTTGTTGTCAGCTCCGGGGGTCTGAGTTGGGCAGACAAGGTGAGGGGAGGACCAATAACTAATTGTCTGCACCAGTGGTGTTGATTGTTGTCAGCTCCGGGGGTCTGAGTTGGGCAGACAAGGTGAGGGGAGGACCAATGACTAATTGTCTGCACCAGTGCTGTTGTTTGTTGTCAGCTCCGGGGGTCTGAGTTGGGCAGACAAGGTGAGGGGAGGACCAATAACTAATTGTCTGCACCTGTGCTGTTGTTTGTTGTCAGCTCCGGGGGTCTGAGTTGGGCAGACAAGGTGAGGGGAGGACCAATGACTAATTGTCTGCACCAGTGCTGTTGTTTGTTGTCAGCTCCGGGGGTCTGAGTTGGGCAGACAAGGTGAGGGGAGGAACAATGACTACTTGTCAGGACTGTGGCAGGAATGATAACCATGTGATCACCCTGAAGGAGCCGAGCCGTGTCACCAGCGCTGGTGCCGAGAAAGGTCTTGTATTACTTTATGTCAACCCTGGTTTCTCTAGCTCAGAATGTAGCATTCTTCTCTCCCATTGCGGGGTCAAGGCCACGTAGTGTGTTGTTGGTTTCGTTGGTGTCTTTCTTTTGCAGTAAAGGTTTATTCATTATAAAATGTTATCTTGTACCTGCATGTACTTGAAACATTTTGACTACATAATATATAAGGATGGCACAAGAAAGTACACGCACTTGTTTCTATTCTGGTCCTTGGATATATACATACATATATACAACACATAATAAATTAAGAAATAAATAAACATACTACAAATGTTTTTTTTAAATATACATCAAAAGGCATTAATAATGACAATATTGAAAAGGGTGAGAAAGGCTACCTTCTGATTTTTAAGACATTCTCATACATGGTTTATGTCTATGATGTACTGTTGTTGTTTGTTTATCAAACAACTGGACAAATAAATATCAAACTTCCTGAATAATAGTATTTTAAACTTTCAAGTTTACTTGTAATAATGATGATTTTACCCCCTCAGACTCCCCTTTAGCCCCCCTGGAGGGTGAGGACATGGAGGGTTGGGAGACAGTCCACAGGGGAGGACGCACAAAGTCCCGCTCCAACTCCATGAAACTCCACACACCCCTCTCTCAGACAAGTTCCCCATCGAACCATGATGCCACGGAAGACCCACAGGTGGCAGCACTGTGTCACAGTGGCGAGAAGGAGGCAGGTCCAGTGTTGGGTAGTACGACACGAGTCCGGAGTCGAACGTCCAGTCCGGACAGTGAGAAAGAAAATCAGCCCTGGACAGAGTATGACAGCAACCAGCTTAATATATGTAAGTTGAATGTTTTATTTATATTGTAGCTGCTGTTTTCCCAGTTCTATGAACATTTCAGGCCATTGCATATTTAACATATATTCTCACAAATACACATATACATTAGTTTTGCAGAGCGTGGCTCAGTCGAAACATCAAACATGCAACCACGTTTGCCGAACGTGAAAACTATTAAATAATTAATATGGTAGAACTATATCCAAATTTGTGGTTTTTATAAATAGTAAATCATGGTTTGACTATACCAGCACAAAACTTTAAAACACAGTTTATATTTCTAATAATAAGCAACTGTGAGCACTGTAAATGCTATGATTTCCTGATTTCCTTTTTTATTCAAATTTTGCAAAACCTGTGAGATGACAAGTTGAACAAATTTTGTTTAATGTTAATATACTTGTTCGTGATTATGGTGATTAAAACAGCAACATGTGTAAAGAAGCCAGTTTCTGGCAGACTCCTTCAACCCATAGTGCAAAGAAAGTGTCAAATTCCTCAATACAGAAATATGTGCAACGCAGAACCACACATTCAGGTGATGATTCCAACTTTGATAATTGATCAAATCAAAGTTGTAATCAACATTAAACAAGTGAATGAATTGATTTCACCAAAATTAATTGCAAAAAAGTTGCTCAGAGCTAACAAGACTTAGCCATAGCATACACTAAGTAGGTTCACTGCTTTGCTAAATAATTTTGAAATAAGATGAGTAAATAAAACAGCTGTGGAGGCTGCTTTAAGTTTATCTTTTTGACATGACCCCTGGAATTAATTCCTAGTATGTGTGTTTGTAGACATCGATGGCAAAGAGAAGCTGACAGAGTCCCAACTGAAAGACATCTATGATGACGACAATGAACAGATCACTGCGGTCATCTCACTGGAGCAGGCTCCACCCCACCCTGCCCCGGAGCTGAGTAGGGCGGAGGAGGGCAGTCACCAGACAGATGATGAGCCAGCAGAGGAGGAAGAGGAAGATGAAGATGATGATGACAAGTTGGCAATAGAGCTTGAGACGGTACGCATGAATATAGTTTTGTGTTATTTGTAGCTGTATCGTGTGTCTTATTGTGACACAACAATTGACAGGATTATTGCTTAGAGTTGTGCAAAGTCACAAAATGAAACTGATTTTCATATTTCTTGTCAGCCATCTTGGATTTTGTACATATGTAAATTATATACTAATAGGTTTCAGTTAGCCACACAATGATGATTTATATCCCAGTATTTAGATAATTCCATTCTAATTAAGAAAATGCACATTTCTATATAATTTTTTTGTGCCATTTTATTACACAATTCGTTATGTCAACCCATGTCTAGTATGGTGTCGACGCCCTCAAAAATTCAGGTATAAAAAGGTTAATGGTGTCCACATGTCCTACAGTTCCATTGATTAAAGAAAAATATTCCACAGTTTCCTAATCGTTGTGCAGTGGGCAAGTTGAGTGTTTACCAACTGTCCTGGTGACACAAGTGTGAGCAAGGCTCAAGATAGAACATGTGTTTTAATAATAATAACAATGCATGCATTTATTACGTGCCATGTATTCAGGTAAAATACTCACTCAAAGGCACTGGAATAAATTGATATACATTACATTAAAAACAAAATAAATATGCTGATATAATAGTAACAATCATGTAAGGTAATTCAGTAGCATCAGCTATGAAATTAATAATTGATATTCATTAGTCTGTATAAAAACAAAATAAATACACTGATATAATACTAACAGTCATTTAAGGTAATTCAGTAGCATCAGCTATAAAATAAATAATTGATATTCAGTAGTCTGTATAAAAACAAAATAAATATGCAGATATAATACTAACAATCATTTAAGGTAATTCAGTAGCACCAGCTATAAAATAAATAATTGATATTCATTAGTCTGTATAGTTTGTTGTTTGAGTTAAAATAAATACGTTAAATGAGTTAGCTAAATATAATATGGAGTCCATAAATGTTTGAGTGTGCATATATGTAAACTAGGGTAAGATGCTATTAGTAGTATATAATGTTTATTTCAGGCAAAAAGTCCACATGTATACGTAAAATACAATAAATAATTAAAAAGTACAAAACCTAAAATACAATTAAAACAATTATGAGGTACAAGTAAAATAATAAATAAGTAGATAATAAAATAAATAAGTTGTGACAAGAAGTGAATAAATATTAAAAATAATTATTAAAATACGGTACAATACAAATATCTGTACATTTGGGATGGCCAGTATTTGTACATAGAACTTCCAAAATGAATATCTGTGTGAAAGTAGTTAACAAAAAAGAGGGTTTTTGGACTGATGAAGACGACGGGGAGACTAAATATGGCAAACATAAAACTTGCAGTACATCTTGATGTAAAAAGTTAAGTTAAATCAATGAAATGAATTAGCTAAATATAGTAAGAATAAGTAAAAAGTTAAGTTAAAAAAGTAGTATAGTTGGTGTGTTTGGGCTCCTGTAGATGATGGCGGAGGAGGACAGTCTGACTCATCAGCTGGAGCAAGAGCAGGAGCAGGCTCTGGAGTCGGCCCTGGCCAAGGAGAAGGATTATCTGGAGGCGATCGCGTGTGAGGAGAACATGGAGATTGACGACCTCACTACAGTGGACGATGAGGACGAGACCGACAAGACAGACACAGAGAGCGAACTCACGGTCAGTGCTGGACACTGGTCAGTGTGGGGGGTGTGGTATTAAACAGTGGGCAGTGTGATACTAAACTCTCTTCATGTTGTGATGTGGTCAGTGAGGTACTAAACAGTGGTCAGTGTGATACTAAACTCTCTTCATGTTGTGATGTGGTCAGTGAGGTATTAAACAGTGGGCAGTGTGATACTAAACTCTCTTCATGTTGTGATGTGGTCAGTGAGGTATTAAACAGTGGTCAGTGTGATACTAAACTCTCTTCATGTTGTGATGTGGTCAGTGAGGTACTAAACAGTGGTCAGTGTGATACTAAACTCTCTTCATGTTGTGATGTGGTCAGTGAGGTACTAAACAGTGGTCAGTGTGATACTAAACTCTCTTCATGTTGTGATGTGGTCAGTGAGGTATTAAACAGTGGTCAGTGTGATACTAAACTCTCTTCATGTTGTGATGTGGTCAGTGAGGTACTAAACAGTGGGCAGTGTGATACTAAACTCTCTTCATGTTGTGATGTGGTCAGTGAGGTACTAAACAGTGGGCAGTGTGATACTAAACTCTCTTCATGTTGTGATGTGGTCAGTGAGGTACTAAACAGTGGTCAGTGTGATACTAAACTCTCTTCATGTTGTGATGTGGTCAGTGAGGTACTAAACAGTGGTCAGTGTGATACTAAACTCTCTTCATGTTGTGATGTGGTCAGTGAGGTATTAAACAGTGGTCAGTGTGATACTAAACTCTCTTCATGTTGTGATGTGGTCAGTGAGGTACTAAACAGTGGTCAGTGTGATACTAAACTCTCTTCATGTTGTGATGTGGTCAGTGAGGTATTAAACAGTGGGCAGTGTGATACTAAACTCTCTTCATGTTGTGATGTGGTCAGTGAGGTATTAAACAGTGGTCAGTGTGATACTAAACTCTCTTCATGTTGTGATGTGGTCAGTGAGGTACTAAACAGTGGGCAGTGTGATACTAAACTCTTCATGTTGTGATGTGGTCAGTGAGGTACTAAACAGTGGTCAGTGTGATACTAAACTCTCTTCATGTTGTGATGTGGTCAGTGAGGTACTAAACAGTGGTCAGTGTGATACTAAACTCTCTTCATGTTGTGATGTGGTCAGTGAGGTACTAAACAGTGGTCAGTGTGATACTAAACTCTCTTCATGTTGTGATGTGGTCAGTGAGGTACTAAACAGTGGTCAGTGTGATACTAAACTCTCTTCATGTTGTGATGTGGTCAGTGAGGTACTAAACAGTGGTCAGTGTGGCACCAAACTGACCACAACATGACACCGAACTGTGGTCAGTGAACAGCCATACTTCATTCTGATGTTGTTAAAAAGAAAGACTACTGTAACCATGGCAACCTCGCCCCCTGATTACAGGGACAGCAAGAGGACAACAACAACATGTATACTCACCAGTGGCCAATGGTCAAGCAGTGGTCAGTCTGGAACATGTACAGTTGCCATGGCAGCTGACAGCTTGACTTTCCTTGATCACTGGATTTGCTTATTGATTGATTTATTGATGATCTGTTGTAGAAGAGTGGAAGTACAACCGGGGAGAGTCTGTCAATGCGCAAATGTGACTGGGACAAGATGGTTGAGGACTATGATGGTTGGTTTACATTCTATATACACTGTAAACATTCATGACTCCATTGTCAGAACGACAGTTTTGATGGCAGAAATGTTGGGGTTGTATTGTGGGTAGTTTTGCTGAAGTGTCAAAGTGGGCAATTCCCAAAAAACGTATTTCAGATATAGAAAATGTTTAAGGGTCTGTCATATGTACAGTTGATATGGAGGGAATATAGAGGAGGAACAACAAGTTATTGTGCATGACCTGTTGTTGTGTTGCGTTGTAGACAAATGTGTTGTATTACGCATTTATGTTGAAATATCGGTAAGTGTGTTGCACTGTGGGTAAATGTGTTGCATCATGGGTAGCTATATACTCAGTTGTAGGTAACTGTGTTGTATTGTGGGTAGTTGTATTGCCATGTGGGTAACTGTGTTGCGTCGAGTGTACTTGTATTGCAATGTGATTATGTGAGTAAATGTGTTCCTTTATGTGTTGCTTGTAGGTAGCTGTGTAACATTGTATGTTGCTGCTGCAGCGAATGCGGAGTATCGAGAGACGACGTGCTGGGGGGACATGGTGGAGGACGTAGACAGTGGCCGCATCCCAGGCAGGGTGGTACACATCCACGAGAAACTGTCATCACCCTCACGCAAGAGGTGGGTGTCTGGGACATGTGGGAAGGGGGAGGGGAGGGAAGGGGGGACCTAGGTGACGTTTTCATTGTCAATGGGAATTATGTGAAGCGGAATGTGTAAAACGTATTGCAGTGTGTGATTGCATAAAGAAAATGATATTGAAGGAATCATCTTGTGTTAGAGGTACTATAACTGAGACAATTGAAACCACAGATTTGTTATGTTAACAGGTTATAGGTAATACGTTTACATATTTTATAAATAGTTTTTTGTCACTAATTGTGTGTCCTTATTTTAAAGACCATTTGTATTACGTGCATTTTAGAAATACACAGCAGTCTTAAAGTTCATCATTCACCATGTATGACATGTTCTTATAGACTTGGAAAGCCTGTTTGAGCAGTTTATATCTTTGGCACCAGTGGTCACTGGGAGTGACTGCACTGATTACATCAGTGCCAGGTCTTCTCTACCCTTGGCACATCCCTTTCAAAAAAGTAACGTCAGCCAATGAAATCGCCCATTTTTAGTGTGGTCAGCCTCCGGTCATGCGATAAAATATTTTGGGAGATTTCTGCCATCACAGCTCGTGTTATATGTGACATTTAGGACGTGAATGGGTCATTATATTGGGATTCCCACCAGTCATGTATCCGTCTTCAAATTGGGGCTGTTCTCACGGCTGATGCAGTAGCAACTGGCGAAGTCAATTGCTATAATTGTAAAGTTTGACTCCGCTCACTCCCCAGTTTATGGAGATGATCAGCCAGGGGTATAAGAGTGTAGCAACAACCACTGGTCTGTGAGGATGGTTTATGTTGGAAATGGCACTTTGGAAATATTCATTTTTAGTAGTTAAATGAAGAAGTGATTATAGATCACAAACATACACTCCAGTGTAGTAGTGAGCTGTTGAAGGTAGAGAGAATGAGGAAGTTTGTTGTTGCCTCGTGAGGTCGCCGACGGAGAACCACAAGCGGCATGAGGCGAGGCAGGCGAAGGCTCGGGCCATGAGGGAGAAGTTGTTGCAGGAGAAGGCGGAGCGTCTCAGACTCCTCACAAACAAGGTAAATACACACGTCTCCCTCACTGTGTCATAGCCCTTTGTCTTCTTACCAACAGGGTAACTATACGTGCTTTCCTCACTGTATGTTAACCCTTTGTCTGAATTAGGAATGACAACGCACTCAATCATGTACTTGTGTGACCGCGAACTTCAAATGCGATTTTCTCAGTTTGAAGCTTTCTACCCTGGGCATGTTTAGTGTCGAATAACTTTGGCTGTGCGTGAGCTAGCTCTATAATTTGTGCATCATTGGAAAGGTTAATATATATTCTTTCCGATGTTATGACTAACAAATATTTTTTTTACATGTGACTCATTTCGTTAGAACAGGTAGTTAGATTTGTTTCATTTCAAGATAGCATTAGCATTAACTTGTAAACAGCCCGTACATGTTGTTAAACCAAACATAACGTTTACCAACCTCTATTACGATGTGAAAATAAATAAGCAAATTGGACTTCTTAAAATCTGCGAGCACCGATTGTGACTGTTACTCTCACCAGGTGGCCGAGGTGCGAGCTCTTAAGGAAGATTTGCTACGTGAACAGCGTGAGATGATCAAACAGAAACTACAGCGGGCGGAGTCGAAGCGACAGCTTCAGTTGAAGATGAAGATACGTAAGGCACACGAGGAGGAGACTAAGGTACGTGTTTACACCCCTCAGTATTCCCGTAGAGAGGCGTGGATAGTGCAGTGGTTAACACATCTGCCTGGCAAGCCAGCATCCGGTTTCAATACCCAGTCATTGTATGCATGGTATATTTGCTGTTAAAACCTGGCTCTCAACATTGGGGACTGTGTATCCCTCATGAATCGGAGAATGACGTTAATGCTGGTCCCGTCTCAATTTGACCAGTAAAAGAACCACTGAGGATGACGAGCACTCTGGCAGTGACACCTTCAGTACCAGCATTGAGAAGTCAGTTTGGTATAAATGTTTTTTTTTAAATCAAAAAGACTCATATGAACATAACGTTGTAACCACAATATATACAGACTAGTCCGTTAATGGAACCCTGCCGAGTGCTGGAAACAACTAGACCTAGAACCTCCTGTGTGTAACTAACCACAGCTTTAGCCTGGCTGTGTCAAACAATGACACACCCACAATGGGTAAAGACCTGTGTAAAGCGACCAGTTACCACCTGACCTGAAAGGATGAATGTAGAATTGCTCCATGGATTAGTGTACAAATAATGCCTCGGTTTCAACCAGGAGTTGCTATTCTCTTTATATAGCGGCAGCTGCCTGTCATGGGAAACCACCTCTCTTGAGCGACCACCTTGTGTAGAACAGGTGGTCACCCAAGACAGGTTCTGCTCTATTATTATTACTGAGCTTTGTAGAGTGCACAATATGAGGTCTGCCCACTGCAAGACACACACCGCTAATATACATACAAACATAAGAATTGTTTCAAAGATATGTCACGTTCTCATAATGTGAGGGGTGTGTCAACAAAACAGCACATTGAATTAGTCACACCATTGGAAAGAAGATAGTGTAGAAGTCTAGCTCACACATATCCAAAGTTATTTAACACTGAATCTTGCTGGGGAAGAAAGGTTCAAACTGAGAACAGCACATTTTAAGTTCATGGTCACGTAAGCAGATGTTTGATTATGTTGTCATTTGGCTGCTTGCTTCTATTTCTCTGTTTGACGCATTCAAAATACACCCCTCAAAATAAATCAAAAATTGCAACGCAACGTTTATGTAGTGTTTTCCCTCAAATTTTAGTTTTACACTCATTTTGCTAGAACACATCACGTATATAATATAATACAACTGGTATTTGTGACATTTCTGTGTCTGTGCTGTTTGTGGGGTATCTGTTGTATCTTAGTGAGACATATAACTAAAAAACCGATTCATCTGTTTCATCTCTGATGCATTTCACAAGAACCACAATATGATTACAATGAATGTAAAATTATTTTATGAAGTGTCATCATGTAGTCATGCACATGTTGAAAACTGTTGCAAAGCATACCCATCTTCAAAACTGCTGTGTGTGGGCATCCATGACCATTGAATAATGGGTTCTAGGCCCCATGTGGTGCAAATAACAAAACTAAATAAAAATCGAAAAATAGAGGAGTAACAAAGATCTGGTAAGTACCGGTATATGATTATGAGTGTTAAATTGTGCATGAAATTGGTCACTGGTAGACCTTTCTTTACAGCTGTAGACATGACACAAATAATTATGGTACATATCATGGCATATTTACAATTACCGTACACATCATGGCATGTGTAGTATGTTTTGCTGTTTGTGAACCTGTGAGTATTGGCTGATGTGTTTGTGTTGTTTTTATGTAGTCCTTAATGTTCTATTGTCTTTTTGTTTCTGGTCCTTCATCTTACTTTGTGTTTGCTTCAAACAAAGCATCTGTCATTCTTAGGCAGTCTTCAGTCCCCCGAGCTGTAATTATTGTTACTTTTTAAATATTTCCTTATTTCATAAGACAGTTAGAAAAGAGAGAGGGTGTTTTATAAAACTGTCACAAATTTTTTGGTGCAGTTGCAGTTTTTCATGGATATTTGCCCAGATACTGATCCTTATATTCCCACTGTAACAAAACATTAACTGAAAAACAGCCAGTATATAATGTGAAATTCTAAGTAAACGTGTTCATCTTATGGAAATATCGACATTATTTGAAGTTAAAAAAGCTAAATGCTTCAGTTGAATAATGTAACCTACAAGCACTGGATTACAGAAAAACGCTGAGTTTATGTATTTAAAAAAAGTTGTAAATGCCATATCCTGGGATAAATCCCCTGTACCCCTTGATAACAAATGGTTCTTTCAAATGATGATACTGTCAAAATATTTAAATATCTTGTAAGTGTACACAACATAAAACGTAGCCTTTAAATTTGCCATTTTACGGAAACTCCCGAAGGTGCCTGGTTTGGATTTATTGTTCTAGCGTGACGAATGCTGACAATCCCGGCAAACGTGGCAACATTTTCCAAAACTGACGTCACGATTCTGCCCCTCTTGCATTTCCCGAAAACAGTCTTTTCCGAGCCAGCACCGTGACACCTCCTGTTTAATGTCAATTTTTATAAAATGTTTCATCAAACTTGTGATTTCGGGGTTGGTGTTATATTGCATAATTCATATGTACATGCATATTTTTACACTGATTCAAAGTTTTATGGGGGGGCAAAATATGGCCTTTAACATTTAAACATTGATTTCTGATTGGTAAGTGTTTGTCTTACATGTGTGACAGGCAAACGAGATAGCCTTTATCAACAGTCTTGAGGCACAGAACAAGCGGCATGAGATAATGTCAAAACACCAGGAGTCTGAGGCAAGACTGCAGGACATCCAGGTACTTGGCCCCGCCCTCATTCATTGGCCACGCCCACTTATTAGCATTGCCCACTCTCAGTAACATTCACACTTGCACTGATCACTCACATTAGCCATGCCCATTATCACCAATACTGACTACTCTCGTTAGCCACACCCACTACTGTTAGCCACACCCACTCATTACTAACACCCACTTTCAGTGGATCCGCCCAGTGTCACTGGCCACGCCCACTTGTTAGCGTCACCCACTCTCATTAATCATTCTCACGTACTGATCATGCACACTAGCCACACCCATTATTGCTTATACTGACTACTGTCATTAACCAGACTTTATTTAGCCTACACCCGCTACCATTAGCCACACCCATTCTCATTAGTAACACCCACTCTCAGTGAAACCACCCATTCTTATTACTGTGGTAGTCACTTTCACTTGTACTGATCACGTACACTACCACACCCCTACATTGGTGGACCACTCTCATTGGCTATACCCTATCTCATTAGCCACATTCTAATTTTCCTTATTAGCTACATCCAATCTAACTGGGACCACCCACTAATTGCCTTCACCCACCCTCAAGTAATGAACAGTTGCAAATTATTTGCCATCTAATTGGCCGTCATTTCTTTAAAAAGAATGGTCTGTCTTGCGCATTCACTTGTTACTAGATTTACCTGTCAGTCATTTGTCAAAAATATTACCATCAGTCATGTGTCACATTAGTTACTTGTCAATCACTTACTACTACATCTATCTGTCAGTCACTACATCAGCAAGTCAATCACATTTGCCACTCAATCAATTATCACATTTACATGTCAAATATTTGTCAATCCCTTGCTACCAAAGCCTTGTCAATCTCTTTGTGCCACATGAAGTTGTCAATCATATCACTACTCACTTTCAAATTAACCTGTCAATCACTTGCCCTGGGGTTCCCCATATTTCCTTCAGTAACCATGAAATGCTTCATCACATCATGCTATGCTACACACCGAGATAGAGCGTACATTCCAGTCACTAATTCTCACAACATTGGAATCGGCATATTGTGTAATTGTTACCTTTCTGTAGCTGACTGTTAGGCAACTTTCATAGGAACAGTTCATTTATTTGCTCATTTGCTTGGTTGTGTCCAGTTTGGTTGACCGCTGTCCACCCCGTCACGCATGACTTGTTGTTGCTGTGTCTGTGCAGCGCTTTAAGAAGACAACACGAAATGTCACAAAAGATACATGGAAGTTGTAATCAATGATGAATATTACATACAACTGTGGCAATAATAATCTGGGTGCTGACATTGATGTGACAGGGACTACAGCGATGTTACTTTATAACGACAGTAATAGTTGTGACAGTGTGACTGTGACAGTGACAGTATTAACAGCAGTGGTTGATTTTTACAAGGTGCATTTTTTTCCGGCCTGGAACAGTTTTCTCTGTGTTGGGTTTGGGAAGGGTAGCTTGGGAATTATATTCCCTGTCAAGACCACAGACATTCCAGCCATTTTTACAACTAATTTCCTCTAAATTAAATTCTTGGCCCAGCAGGGAGTGCATATCTATCCACTGCTTATCCCCAGGTCTTAGTTGTGACAATGGTGTCCTTGACAGTTACATCAGTGGCAATAATAGTAGTGACAATGGTGACAGTGACAATTATATGACAATGACAACAATGATGGTGATAATAATAGCACTGGTTGACACTGACAGTTACATTAGTGATGATAATAGCAGTGACAATGGTAACACGATAATTATAATTGTGACAACGATGACAACAATGCTAGGGATAATAATAGTAACTACATTTCCATGGTAATGAACATAATAGTAGTGACAACAGATAATTGTCATCATGACGACAGTGACAACAATGGTGGCAATGATGACACTAGTGACAATGATGATAAGTGACAATGACACACGGGTATGTGAAGGCAGTGGTGGTACGGAAGAGACAGGAGATGATGCTGGGTATGGTTGTATTTCAGGACGAGCGACAGAGGAGACACGAGGAGAAGGCAGCCAAGGAGGTGGCGGTCGAGGTAAACACTTGTGTCCACTCACTGTCCACTAGTGGTCATCTCTACTGCTGTAGGTAGAGAGCCTGACTGGAGGTCGAGGGACTGGGGTTACAAGTCCACCGACTGTTATTTTAAGACATTAACAGTTTTGTTCACCTCATTTGATATGTGTACCATCTTGCATCCTTGTGCACCAGAGGGCGCTGCAGCTGATTACGTCAGTACCAGCTCATCTCTACCCCTCGCACATCCTTTCCAAAAAAAGTGTTTGGAATGTTGGAAATAATTGTATGGTTCAAACCAGGTCAGGTGACCATAATATAACAAATTTCAGCCAACCATTATGCAACGTTTAAGACGCAAACGGGTTGTTATATTGGGATTCCCACGAGTTGTGCGTCCATCTTCAAATTGGGAGGGGTATTTGTGCTGTACCCACGGGTGGTTCCCAATGACAACTGGCAAAGTTAATTGCGATAATTTTATCGGTCACTCTTAAAATGACATGATCAGTTTGTGGCTTTTTATTTTTATTGCAAAATCATGTTAATCAGTATAAGTTATAACTATTGTAGCCAATTGTAGCCTGAGTGCCAATAAATGTTTTATCAAAACAGAACTGACTTCGTAATGTTAAACGTCGAATGTTTATCAGAATCCCGACGCTGTCACTCAAATCGCCGCGAGTGACACCCATCCTTTGACCTTTGCCAACTGGGAACTGTGCACCTGGCTGGGTGTGGCGTTAGTGGCGTCAACTTGTGTTCACGTGATACTGCATCGCGTAATCATGCATTTCCTTCTGGGCTTTTAGCCATGTCTACAATGGTTTCGAAAACGCCTCGTGGTCGATGTGTACACAGAGTTAAGCCCCTTACTGCGTCTATTTTCAACCCTGTCTTTATGCTATAATATGTATAATTTATACCGTATAACATGATTTTGCAATAAAAATTAAAAGCCACGAACGGACCATGTCGCTTTAAGGTTTTTTGAGACAATCAGCCAGGGCTACAGTAGGACAGTGCAATGACCCTGGCTTGTGAGGATGCCATTTGTCTTTGCAGTTACTATCCTAAATGTTATTATTAAATCATTATACATAATAGGTTTCATTATATAATAATTAGTATTGTTTTATTACAAGTTTTTCTGGATTTCTAAGTGCTGCAAACTGTAATAATAAAAAATAATTCTAATAAAAAAGTAAACATTATTACAAGTGTTATTCACTGCTGTGTTTGTGACAGCTGCGGAGGAAGGCGCTCCAGGCGGAGCGACTGGCCCGGCTCCACGAGATGCAGGAGCGGAGGAGGCAGCGGGAGTCGGAGTTTGAGGCCCGGCAGCAGGAGAGGGAGAAGGAGAGGGTGGAGACGGCGAGGGCGCGGGAACGGGAACATGAGGAACGCATCGCAGCCCTCAATGCCCAGCAGCAGGCCCACGTAGAAGAACTACAGAAGAAGATACAACTGAAGGTCTGTGGCAGGGCATCAGGGCATCTAGGGGTGCAGGGTAACTAGGGGGTCTAGTAGGGGTGGCAGGGCATCTAGGGGGTCATTGTGTCTAGGGGTCTAGTAGGGGTGGCAGGGCATCTAGGGGTGGCAGGGTAACTAGGGGGTCTAGGAGGAGTGTCAGTGCATCTAGGGGGTCATTGTGTCTAGGGGTCTAGTAGGGGTGGCAGGGCATCTAGGGGTGGCAGGGTAACTAGGGGGTCTAGGAGGAGTGTCAGGGATCTAGGGGGTCAATTGTGATCTAGGGGTGGCAGGGTAACAGGGAGTCTAGTAGGGGTGGCAGGGTAACTAGGGGTCTAGTAGGGGTGGCAGGGCATCTAGGGGTGGCAGGGTAACTAGGGGTCTAGTAGGGGTGGCAGGGCATCTAGGGGTGGCAGGGTCTAGGGGTCTAGTAGGGGTGGCAGGGCATCTAGGGGTGGCAGGGTAACTAGGGAGTCTAGTAGGGGTGGCAGGGCATCTAGGGGGTCATTGTGTCTAGGGGTCTAGTAGGGGTGGCATGGGCGTCTAGGGGTGGCAGGGTAACTAGGGGGTCTAGGAGGAGTGTCAGTGCATCTAGGGGGTCTAGGAGGAGTGTCAGTGCATCTAGGGGGTCATTGTGTCTAGGGGTCTAGTAGGGGTGCCAGGGCATCTAGGGGGTCATTGGGTCTAGTAGGGGTGGCAGGGCATCTAGGGGTGGCAGGGTAACTAGGGGGTCTAGGAGGAGTGTCAGTGCATCTAGGGGGTCATTGTGTCTAGGGGTCTAGTAGGGGTGGCAGGGCATCTAGGGGTGGCAGGGTAACTAGGGGGTCTAGGAGGAGTGTCAGTGCATCTAGGGGGTCATCGTGTCTAGGGGTCTAGTAGGGGTGGCAGGGCATCTAGGCGTGGCAGGGTAACTAGGGGGTCTAGGAGGAGTGTCAGTGCATCTAGGGGGTCATCGTGTCTAGGGGTCTAGTAGGGGTGGCAGGGCATCTAGGGGTGGCAGGGTAACTAGGGGGTCTAGGAGGAGTGTCAGTGCATCTAGGGGGTCATCGTGTCTAGGGGTCTAGTAGGGGTGGCAGGGCATCTAGGGGTGGCAGGGTAACTAGGGGGTCTAGGAGGAGTGTCAGTGCATCTAGGGGGTCATCGTGCAGGGCATCTAGTAGTGTCTAAAGGTTTCAGGGCATCTGGCGGTGTCATGGTGTCTAGTAGGGGCATTTAAGACCTCTAGGGGTGTCAGGGCACTCTAAGGGTATTTAGGATCTAGTGCAGGTGTAAGGGCATATAGGGGTGTGTTAGTGTCTAGGAAGTTGGTGCATTTAGGGGTGGGTGCATAGCAGTAGTCACACTGCAGAAGAAGATCCAGGTCTGTGTTAGAGAGCTGGGGGGAGGAGGGGGTAGGTGAGAGTGTAGGGTGGGTGTGTGGGTGATTGTTTGACCAATTTCTCTTCGTGTCGGTGTCTGTGTGTGTTGTGTGTGTGTGTGTGTGTGTGTGTGTGTGTGTGTGTGTGTGTGTGTGTTTGTGTAGTACACATGTAGTGTGGTGTGTGTGTGTGTGTGTGTGTGTGTGTGTGTGTTGTGTGTGTGTGTGTGTGTGTGTGTGTGTTGTGTGTGTGTGTGTGTGTGTGTGTGTGTGTGTGTGTGTGTGTGTGTGTGTGTGTCTGTGTTGTGTGTGTGTGTGTGTTGTGTGTGTGTGATGTGTGTGTGTGTGTGTGTGTGTGTGTGTGTGTTGTACGTACACATGTACGTGTTGTGTGTGTGTGTACGTACATGTGTGTTGTGTGTGTGTGTGTGTGTGTGTGTGTGTGTACGTACACATGTACGTGTTGTGTGTGTGTGTACGTACACATGTACGTGTATGTACATGTACGTGTTGTGTGTGTGTGTGTGTGTATACATGTATGTGTTGTGTGTGTATGCACATGTATGTGTTGTGTGTGTATGTACATGTATGTGTTGTGTGTGTGTGTATACATGTATGTGTTGTGTGTGTATACATGTACGTGTTGTGTGTAGATCTACTGGGAAGTGAAGTGTAAGTCACTCTGAGTACGCCAATAGCCAGACACGACGCTGTATAAACACTTAGTTTATTGCATTCAACAAGAGTTGTTTGCCCTCGCAGCAAGACGAGTCGGACCGCCGCCATAGAGAGAAGCTGGAGCGCATTCGTGAGAAGGCGTTTGTGATGAGCATCCTCCGCCACTCCACGGAGGACCACAATGAGGCTCTGGAACTCGCTCCGTACGAACAAAAGAAGTTGTGTGTCGTCTGCAATGTCATGGTGCGTGGGTTCGTACATGTGGTTAGGTAGATAATTCTCGATATGTGAAAACATGGAAACGTATTCTTTAAGATTTCAGTCTTGTTTATGACTGCAAAGTCTTGATTACGTTATGACTATAACTACTACAGTGATGATGAATACTGTTACGAAATACTGTTACAATTGGTTTACATTATCTCCTCATTCTGATGACTGTGATGTTATGAAACATTCACTGAACTGGTTACATAGTTAGATAAACTTGTGTATCAGTCTCCAAATCTGGCAGCTCTCATTGGTATTATTTCTGTGTATTTCACAGCCCTTTACCTTTTGCATAACAGTTCGATCACTCCTTCCCATATCTACAGCTAGATGGCGACGTAATAGTTATAAAAAATTGTTCTCTGTTGACGTTTACTGATACCAATTAAAATGTTATAAAAAAATGAAATACATAAAAAAATACTGAGTTGAACAATCCAGTCAGATGACTCTTGTCATATAGGTTTAATAATAATAATATGACTAATCCTTCCCCTTTCCCTGTCTAGATCCCGTCGGAGGTGTACCTACAGGGGCACCTGAGAGGGAAGAAGCACCAGCAGGCTCTGATGGAGAGCAACGGAGGGAAGGGACTCTCCAAGGCTGAGATTGTAAGGCCTTCATTCAGTCTCTGTCATGCACTGATATCTTGTGTATCAGATCCATGTGTATCAGTGGTACATCTAAGTGTGTGTTGTATCAGATCCATGTGTATCATATCACCACGATGTGTATCATTCCAGTTCTACTTGTATCACGTCAGTGTCACATCATATTAGCTAAACAGGCATTGCATCAGCATCATATGTATCATGTTAACTCCACGTGTCATATCAATTCCATGTGTATCATATCAATTTCAAATGTATCATATGACAACTCCTCATGTATCATATCAACTCCGTATATCCAGCTGGGTGTTTGTGTGTTGTGTGTGTGTGTGTGTTTGTTGTGCGTGCGTGTGTGCGTGCATGTGTGTCTGCTGTTAGCAAACATTAATTATATGAAATTTATCATTGGATAATGAGGGTTCTTACTTGTGTTAGGGTTCATGCCAAACATAAGAACCATCACTAATGCTAAATGTGTTGAGGGTTTGCAGCAAGCGTTCCTCTGTACATTCCTCAGGTGAAAACAAAAGCTGGAACCTAAACTTGTTCGGTTGCTACACCAACTGTATGGAATTTCTTTCTTGCCAATGTTAAATTAGAAGGAAATATAGTTTCAATCCACCGACATCTAAAATCCTGTGTATTTAATGCTGCCTATCCTCCCTAGCTTCCTAGCACCTTCATCCGTGTGTTGGCGACTTGCGCGTTATTTACGATTATGAGATTGCGTAAACCCTTACTTTTTCCGTGCCACTGAGCTTGATGTTCTCGTAAGAAGTCATTATTATAACACGCGGTGACCCGTGAATGTGCACGCTGCAGGAGATGTTCAATCTGGAGCACATCTCGGACGCACCGGACAACAAGCCTGACCTGCAGGTCATCCTTGACCGCGAGCGACAGAAGGCTCTCAAGAAACGCTGCAAGAAACTGCGACAGCGCATGGTCTTCCGGTGAGTGACCTCTGACCTAGCCTCTCTCTGGCCCCTGCACGGACTGTGTCTTCTATTCCGTCCTACCACTAGTTTGAGCAGAGCTTCTTAGTCATACACAATCACCTGAGTAGATCTGAAATTGTCTAGACGATTTCTAAATGAGTTTGCTGATTTAGTTTGTGTTACTACTTCAGGGAGACCGTTCCACCGTTCAGCCGTGTCAAGTGGGAACTGTTTCTTCAATTTAGCGTAGCTCTTAGTGTAAATGATCTGAAAAAGTGTGGTCTATTGCCTGGTCTTTATGATACTGCTTCCCTTTTCAAGAGGTTTAGTGCAGATTCGTAATCGTACAGGTTGTGCATAACTCATTGTCATCTCTCTTGGGATCAGCTCGCTGCCCTTCTACAGGTCCACAAATCAATGCCCTACTCCCTTGCAATCCCGTCCTTACACAAAAGAAGTTCTGGTTATAATGCCAGGTCAGTCCACAGATGGCAGCACTAACGTTGCCCCATTCACCAGGTGGCGCCACAGTATAGCGTGTCATTGTTTTCACTAGTACCATGTAGTACTTAGTCCCACATTTTGCGTGTGCTTTTAATCAAGTTCACTTTGTTCTTACATATTTAGTAAATAGTGTCTTGAATTAAGTTTTGACACCATAATGTTAACAAGTTTAAAACAACATTCATTATTCATATTTAAAATTACTGTATGTGTTAAGTTTTGTATATACCGTTGCAGGGAACTTATGCATAAATCACAGGCTCATGGTGTCTGTGATCTGTGTACAAATCAAGGGTGTAAGATTATCTCAGAATTGCATGTAAATCACAGTAGTTCATATTTTTGCCACTTAGAAAATTATCATGGATTAGGTTTATTTCAAAATATATTGCATACTTAATAGTAAATCTGTGGCACTTGCATTCCATAACATATTTATTATGTTATATTAAAACATCCTATGTAGAGAAGTAAAATGAAATGTATGTAACTTTATAGACAGTTTATGATAGAAAGAAGGTATGTAAATCGGTAAACAAATATGTTTCCTAATTTATTATCTAGGTATCAGATTATGTTACATTAACCTTTGTAATGCAGTAATATTACACACGGTTTCTGCAATTGTTGTGAGGTCTGCTAGTTAGCTTTCATTCCAATAAACTGCTCAGATTTACATCATAACAAGCATTCAATATGAACACTGGGAGAAGTCTACACATTTGTCTGTGTACACGTGGTGACATCTGCTGGATGGATGTTTGTGCTGGTAACCATAGCAACACACGTCTAGCCATGTATCTTGTATTAGGCTGTCTGCATTCAGAAGATACATATTTAAATGTCTGATTTTAAGTGGTCTTTCAAAAAAATCAGGTTAATTAAACATAATTATACTGTTTAATATAGTTTTTTCTATGTAGCATAATTTAATGTTAGCAGTGAAGAATTTGTTTGCCTTTAATAATTTGGCACACATGCATGCATGCACGCACGCACGCACGCACAAACACACACACACACACACACACACAACTGAAACATGGGTGGACTGCCAAAGTGATAAATGTAATGAGAAACTAAATCAATTTTTTAAATTTTATTTTATGCACGTTTTAAGGAGATTATGTTACAATTACAAAAAAGTCATGTTGTTAATGACACCAAGGTCATGTAGCTGCTTAACATGTTCTTAATCTAATTATGTGTTAGATGCGATGTGTATTTCTTAATTATAGAATCTTACATTTACTACTTATTTCACAGTTTATTAAGTAGTAAATATTACATTGCGTTTTATGGTATGGTATGGTATGGTATGGTATGGTATGGTATGGTATGGTATGGTATGGTATGGTATGGTATGGTATGGTATGGTATGGTATGGTATGGTATGGTAAATATAATAAAAAAATTATAATATAGTATTGATTCTACCTTTAACATTTACAGGTTTTTTATCACAGAAGATAAAGATGCTTTTGGTGTGTACCATGAAATATATCATGAAATAAATTAAATCTAATTAACATAATTTCATCCTCATCTTTATCGCCACCTGGTTTTATCTGCCTTAATTTTGTCAGAACCCTGTCGGAGTTAAACATCAGGCTCGTTTTATCACGAATAGACAACATAAACATTTTATCACTCATTTCTTCCCCATTTTTTATGAGTTTAATTTGTTTGGAAACTCATCATCAGGGAGAGGGAAAGGGAGCTGTGGGAGAAGACAAAGAACGATGCGGCTTTAATGCGATCAGTGTCACAAGATGAAATAAGTTTCACATGCGGTGCCGTGTGGCGCCACTGAGTCTTGTCCCAGCGGGATGGTTGCGGCGCACTGTGCACTTTGTCTGCGCCGCTAATCAGATCAGTCTCATGCAGGAATAGCGGAATAATGTGGTTAGTCGGCGACCACGCTCGCCACACCGGGCATTTATTAGTTTATATTAGTTTACTCAGTAATTTGCGCAATCTCATTGCAGGTAGATTTGTTTGAGTAACGGCTTTTTGTGTGTTTATATCGCCGTGTAATTGAGTCAGCGGGCCTTTGTTTGTTTTTCTCTCTGCAACCATTGAACCTACTTGTCTTGTGAAGTAATGTGTGTGTGTGAGTTATACAGAAGGCTATTTCCTAATGTTAGGGTATCCCTCCTTCCCCCGGAGCACCATTCCTGTACACACGCTCATTTTAATTTAATTATTAACTATACTATCAATGGTAATAGATCAGACATGTAATTGGTTTCACCGTAATTCCTTTTATAGAATGTTGTTAGAAATGCATGATATGCGTTAGTAATTGATATGAAGATTTTTACAGTACTGTAAAAGATGCATACGATTGTGTAAGAATTTATACAAGGTAATTTGCAAATTCCGCAAAATGTAGGCTAAAGTTGAAAATAGTTAGGGATCATGCTTGTCTTTGGAGGGGGTTTCACCCGGTGTCGGAAATTTATATTTTACCCTGCAGACTCATACTGTTAGTACAATTATATCATTATTTTTACAAACATTCGTCTGAGATAGTGGGGTGATGTCAGATGAAGGAAAGTTTGTTTGATGTCGGATACCTACTGTCTGAGATAAGGCACTGATATCTAGCAGACAATGGCGGTGATGTCACAACAAGATGGGCCAACAAATTGTATTTCAATCTCCAACAAATTGTATTTCAATCTCAGTTATAATCAGAAATTGTTTTTTTGATATGTATTTGGACAAACATGATGCGATGCTAACTGGTATGCCGTCGTGTGACACATGACACGTATTTATTAATTATTTTATAATTTAAGTCTGATTGTTATAACAGAGTTATTCATATGTGCTTCCTTTGTTGAAAATTTTGGGTCTATTTGCAAGGTACATTTTTGCAGTTTCAACTATATGTTACCTGTGTGTTACCTGTGTATTATCAGTATGTTACCTGTACGTCACGTGTGTAGTAACTATATGTTACTTGTGTATTTTCAGTGGAGCGGAATATGAAAATTCAGTGTGCGCCAAACAGCAGTCAGTCGAATCGCAACATCGAGCAAAGTGAGTAAAGATGTTACATCTCCATCTGGTGGCATAGTTAGTAGAACATCATACTCAGTAGCAACAATTCAGGTTCATATCCGTGTGCGTGCGTGCGTGCATGCGTGCGTGCGTGCGTGCGTGCATGCGCGCGAGCGAGCGAACGAGAAGAGAGGGAGGGAGGGAGGGAGGGAGGGAGAGGGAGAGGGAGAGGGAGAGGGAGGGAGAGAGAGGAGTGAGTGAGTGAGTGAGTGAGTGAGTGAGTGAGTGAGTGGTGTAGTGAGTGAGTGAGTGAGTGAGTGAGTGAGTGAGTGAGTGAGTGAGTGAGTGAGTGAGTGAGTGAGTGAGTGACTTTGTGTGTGTGTGCATGCACCCATGCATAGGTGTGTGTGTGTGTATGTATGTATGCATGCATGAATGTGTGTGTGCATGCGTGTATGTATGCATGCATGTGGGTGTGTGCATGCATGCGTGTATGTATGACTTTGTATTTGCAATGCCTGTATGTGTTATGCATGCATCTGTTAGCTTGTGTGAGTGTGCATGCATGAGTGTGTGCACACACACACATGTGTACATGTGTCTGACACCAGTACCACTTGACACAGTGTAGTGAGGTCACTTGGCATTCCTTCACGACCTCTGTCACTTCTGGCTGTCTGTCAGCTGTCCTGTGTCACATGTCAGTTGTCCTCATGGTGTCAGCAGCAAGGTTTTGTTTCACACCTTCAGGTTGTTTCCCATGACGCTGTAGTCATTAGAATGACGACATCTCCACAAGTGGACACTGTCAATACCATTCTGTGAGGAAACAGGAAGCTAGCATTCCCAAAATTCAAGCATCACGCAATTCCTTGGCACGTTGAATTGTGTGTCATTTTTTCATAGAGCTAAAACATTTGCATTGAACGGAGACATGCCAGAAACGCTTTCACTACAGAGGAGAAATGACACATGACTAAGGGGGCCACAATAATGGATGAGTCACAAATTCGAGACATGCATCAATATAATGTGAATTTTGGTTGATTGCTCAGTAACTTAAAATGGTTAGTATGATAGTATTTGAAAGTTTCTTCTGTTCAATGACATGGTTTGTTCACTGGTAGTTTGTTCAAAGACATGGTTTGTTCAGAGGTTCACTGGTAGTTTGTTCAAAGACGTGGTTTGTTCAGAGGTTCACTGGTAGTTTGTTCAAAGACATGGTTTGTTCAGAGGTTCACTGGTAGTTTGTTCAAAGACATGGTTTGTTCAGAGGTTCACTGGTAGTTTGTTCAAAGACATGGTTTGTTCAGAGGTTCACTGGTAGTTTGTTCAAAGACATGATTTGTTCAGAGGTTCACTGGTAGTTTGTTCAAAGACATGGTTTGTTCAGAGGTTCACTGGTAGTTTGTTCAAAGACATGGTTTGTTCAGAGGTTCACTGGTAGTTTGTTCAAAGACATGGTTTGTTCAGAGGTTCACTGGTAGTTTGTTCAAAGACATGGTTTGTTCAGAGGTTCACTGGTAGTTTGTTCAAAGACATGGTTTGTTCAGAGGTTCACTGGTAGTTTGTTCAAAGACATGGTTTGTTCAGAGGGTCACTGGTAGTTTGTTCAAAGACATGGTTTGTTCAGAGGTTCACTGGTAGTTTGTTCAAAGACATGGTTTGTTCAGAGGTTCACTGGTAGTTTGTTCAAAGACATGGTTTGTTCAGAGGTTCACTGGTAGTTTGTTCAAAGACATGGTTTGTTCAGAGGTTCACTGGTAGTTTGTTCAAAGACATTTTTTAAAAGGGCCACTTTGGTAGTCACAAATTCGAGACATGCTCAAAAAGGGAATTTTGGTTTTGCTTTAGAACTTAAAATGGTTTGTTTGTTTTTAAAGACATGGTTTGTTCAAGAAGGGTTCACTGGTAGTTTGTTCAAAGACATGGTTTGTTCAGAGGTTCACTGGTAGTTTGTTCAAAGACATGGTTTGTTCAGAGGTTCACTGGTAGTTTGTTCAAAGACATGGTTTGTTCAGAGGTTCACTGGTAGTTTGTTCAAAGACATGGTTTGTTCAGAGGTTCACTGGTAGTTTGTTCAAAGACATGGTTTGTTCAGAGGTTCACTGGTAGTTTGTTCAAAGACATGGTTTGTTCAGAGGGTTCACTGGTAGTTTGTTCAAAGACATGGTTTGTTCAGAGGGTTCACTGGTAGTTTGCTCAGATAAATGTTGTGTTTGTATCTTCAGTGGCCTGGTATTCTATAATACATATGTTCAAACGAAAGCACAAATGTCCCTCTACACTGACATTTGGCCTTCAAGCAAGCAACACTTGTCTGACCACCAGCTCCAGGGCAGCTGTTGACTGACCACACTGGTCATCTGGTCACCCTGTTGTCCACTGCGTTAATGCTGGTCATTTTGCCACATTCAATGCGGTGGAGGAGAAATCGAAGGTGGACACAAATTGAAGGGAGCAGATTAATGGAGTCAGGACGGTGCTGAGACGACGGCGCGTGAGCGGTGCATTAGCGGCAATCCGCCTGTAAGTGGTGCACTAATGGAAGGTGCGCACTAATGGGAGGTGGCGCAGTGGTTCCTTCCTACTGTGATCCCGCGTTCAGCCTCTCGCTCTTCCGTCTATCCACATAAGCCCCGTTTGGGAGGCGCACTAGCAACCAGTTCAGCAGAGTCATCTGTGTTTGTGGTTTCAATGGTTTGTTTATTTATTTTTGTATTTGTTTATTTGTTTTATTTGTTTTATTTTATTTATTTTATTTATTTTATTTATTTTATTTATTTTATTTATTTTATTTATTTTATTTATTTTATTTATTTTATTTATTTTATTTATTTTATTGATTTTATTGATTTTATTGATTTATTGATTCTATTTATTCTATTTATTTTATTTATTCTATTTATTCTATTTATTCTATTTATTCTATTTATTCTATTTATTCTATTTATTCATTTTATTCATTTTATTCATTTTATTCATTTTATTCATTTTATTCATTTTATTCATTTTATTCATTTTATTCATTTTATTCATTTTATTCATTTTATTCATTTTTTATTTTATTTATTTTATTATTTTATTTATTTAATTTTTATACTTCATAATATGCGAGTCTAATATTTTGTATTTACTGTATTTTTACCATTTGCATGTCACTTTTATCATAATAATTAGTTATTTTTAGATTCACTCTTGCAAAGCATATACTATTTTAACCTTGCTTATGATATGTGAGTCTTCTGGTGTATTTATTTAGTTATTAATATTTACCAGCTAGCATTTTGCATTAATACTCATGTTAATATATCTTCCAATGTACATCTATTTATTTCATTACCAACATTTGGGACTCAATATTTTACACTGTATAAGTGTGGTTTTGGTTTGTCTAGTTCAGATGGTTTTAGCCATGTTTTAGAAATATAATTTTGTTTTATTATTATTTATATGTTAATAATACATTATGGATCTGGATAATAATTTGGCAGTCCCAAAACACTGCACAGTGGTTCATTTGAGAAAGTTGAGACAATGCCACAACATAAGGTGAATGAAGTTGGTAGTTTTGAAACTGTGGCGATTTGGAGGATTCCTAAGGCTCTGTGCCTACAGAACATCCAGGTCTACTACAACTGACTGTATTCCCAAGTGGATAAGCCACAGCAGGGGGAGTATGGAATATTCCTGGAATAGCCGCTGAGATCACTTCATATCCCCGGCAGTGGAATGCATTCTATAGCGCCCGTAATTGCAGCATTTTCACGCAAATGCACTGACACAAAGCAGCGGCTCTCAGCGCATTAAAGTCAGCATTTTGATATTTAGTCGACTGGTGCAGTGCCAGAGTCTTTGATTCCTGCGTCCCTGCTGGATGTCCCTGGCAATGACGACCACATGCTGGTGGTTGCCGATGGCTTACTTATGTTACCGATTGTTGCTTTGTGTCAGAATTGAGATGCAATAAATGTAGCGTGATGACATCTTGCATGGTGTCTGACCAATGAGGCATGTGTGGTTAAACAACCTTCGTGAGCTGTCCGTGGTTTGGAGGGACAATGAATAATTGAAGTGCAGTGGTTGACTGAGCCTAGCTTCAAGTGGAGGCTGCAGTGTGGGGAGAGACATTGACAACTAGTCCTTTCCTTCTCCCTGTTCCCTTTTATGTCATGTCCCACCCCAGGGCCCTCACATAGGGCCACTGACTGGGTAACACCAGCAATCCTGTCTTCTTCCCTTCACAGTTCAGCTTGACCAATGACCATAGAGTCGTAGACTGGAGATGTGTCATGTCCAGTGTCAGTCTGGGACCAGTTTTATGAACTGGCATAACTTTATGTGCAACTGGGCGGTGTACTGGACGTAACTAAGAGCGACTGGTCGGTGTAGTTTACGGCCGCTTTCATAAGATTAATTTAGCATTCGCGTAACTAAAATTATCTAAATCGAAGTAAAATTCACCTTATTAAGGGGGATTTCTGTATTTGTCTTATCTCGGAATACCTTTTTTTCTGCCACCTTTGTAGTTCTTGTACCAAACGCTAAGCTGCGAAGCATGTAAAGAATATCCAATGTAAACATAAATTTGTTGAGAGTGACCATGCCGGAAGCATCAACGACCTTTGGGGAGCATCCCCGTTATTCCCGTAAATATTTCAACTAACATAAGAAGTTACGCCTACTAATTTCAAGACACAGCTAAGAACAACTTTGGAGAAATGCAGCTAGTGTAACTTTACAGTGTTTTAGGCTGTGGCGAATTAATGTCCGCTACTACATCATAAGTACACCTCATGAACCCAGCCCTGGTCTTCAGCCTGCTGAGGACCGTAGGTCAAATCTGTGATCTTACCCAGGTAGTTGTTTCCTGTGTATATGTGTTCTGTCTGGTGGGTGACTTGTGATAGTTCGTGAAACAAAGTTATAGCGAGTGACGGGACCAATCCCGGAGAAACTCCATCATTGGTCTCAGGACAACTGATGGTGTTGTTTTCTGGAGAGTTTCTGCACTTCCTATATTTTAAAGGGAGAATTGGCCAAGCTGTAATTTGTAATGGGACATCTGCTGTCTAGAACGTGGGAAACTTAAACATCAAAGGCAGTTAATTCTGCTCGCCTTGGAATTATTGCCAATCAGTTAATATTAATTTAAAAAAATAGAAGTTGGCGCTGTCTCACTCGCTTTAAGTAGAATTCCTACAGTTACAAATAACATTGCATGCTGGGACATTTGTATTAGTTTAGTAGCAGTCGTGCTTTGTTTGTCTAAATCTTTTTACCTATCTTATACTTCTAAAATTGTTTCATGTACATTTTAGATCAAAAGTAGATTGTGAATTATGCAGGAAACTTTGATGTGCCTGGAAGTTATCCCTAAGAGATGTTCTCGAGTCTGTGTGAATTAGTAAAGCATTTTATTGCAACCACTTTGCTATAGTAGGCAATTGACTTTGACAGAAACATTTCTAAAATGCCAACTGCAATTACGTAAGTTTTTTTTGATACTGCATTTTTCCTCAGTGTGTGTGTGTATTTTCTTTTTAAATAATAAATCAGACTTGTGCATGCATGTGTATGTACACATGTGTATGTACACATGTGTATGTACACATTTGTATGTATCACTTTACATAACCTTAAGTAGACTTCACGTAACTGGCCCATGCTATAGAAGTTTTTTTATTGAAAGGTAATAGCTTCAATTATGCAATATATTGACAGGCTGATATATTTCAACCGTTGACAGCAAAATATATGCTTGTTTTTACCATAACTTTTCCAAGACTCATATGTACAATATATCCAGACTGTTGGTCAATCATAAACAAGAAAATTGACATTTTTCAAATAAGGACATTGAAAGTGATCGAAGGACAGGCCAGCCACATGAACAATGCAGCAGATGTATAAAGTAGAATCAAAACACCAAATAGTTCCTCTTATTCCAGCTGCATATTTCCTCCGTGTCCATGACTGGTGGTGTCAGTGCGTGAGTGTGAGATATGTTGCAGGGAGTGGCTGAGAAATGAGTGTCACTTTACACATTTCTAACAGTTTTCTTGCATGTTTCCATCTCGGCCCATGCTGGGAAGTGCCTTCTGCCTCACAGCGAATGTAACAGTAAATTAATCACTTCATACGGCTGGCTTCGCGGCTGACTGCATTCGTGACTTTGATGTTGAAATGGCGAATCAACAGCCCGCGCTGTGTGCTTGTTCAAACTACACACTCCACTTGTGTGTGTCACCGTCTTCTCTGCATGCGTTGTGTTGTTTTATCACGTGAAATTTATATTTTAATATTCATCAGTAAGTAAGTTCACATCTGTGTATTTATTTATAAGTTTATTTGTTTGATATTCCTTTAATATACATTTGTATTGTATATATGGGCAGTTTAGTCAATTGTGAAGATTAGAACAATGTAAATGTTTGTTGAATTTTGTATCATCAGAGCAGCATTTCAAAAAAGTCACACTTAATAACCTTAGGTTCAAACAGTTATTGTTTCCCAGTGAACATTTATTTATGGTCAACTTTTGATACTACTGTCAGAGCTGTCATAGTTTTCAAGAAATCTTCTTTACACGTCTATTGTCGTCACTTTTAAATAATTCCAACCAGGAATGTACCTAAAACAGACATTTTTATTCGCATATGATTGATTCTTAATTGGTTGGCCTCCATATTAAATTCAATTGCCAGTTTTTTCTGTCAAGTTAACGATCACATCTTAGGCATGGATAAGGGACTTTAGCTTTTGTTGGTACGGTAAAAAACATTGCCAAATAGTCAAAGTATGATTCATTGCATTAGTAATGATAACTCTTAAATAATTTATGTTTATTGTACTTTTTGCATAATGTCATCTGTTATCAATTATAATGCATACAGGCAGTTGTAAAAAATTCCTTTTTAGCAAATGCTCACTTCAAAAGCTTTTGTAATATATGACAGAAAGCATGCCTAATATAACATCCATTTCCATCTTCAATAGTTTATTGTGATCAGAATGTATAATTACATACATAAATTATATATGTATAATAATATATATATACAAAATATATATGTATATTTATATAATATATATACAAAACTTATATATATATATATTATATGATATATATATATATATACATAAATATAATAAATAATTATGTGATATATATATATATATATATATATATATATATATATATATATATATAATAAATAATTATTTATTATATTTATTATATATATATATACTATAATATGTATATATATAATAATTATGTATATGTGTATATATATATAATATATATATATTTGTATATATATATTATTTTACATATATATATATATATATATATATATACACACATAAATATATAAATAATTTGTGTATATTTATATATTTTACATACCATGACTGAATAGTCTTGTAGCTGTTAGACTGAATCCAGATATATATACATAATATAGACATAGTATATATATATAGTATATAGACTGGACAGGATGATGACATAGGTTGGTGTATAGTTTATTGCTCATTTTCACAGTACTCATGCACTGAGGTAGTCCTTGTAGCTGTAAGACTGGACATGGCCAGGGATGAGTGAGACATGGCCAGGGATGAGTGAGACATGGCCAGGGATGAGTGAGACATGGCCAGGGATGAGTGAGACATGGCCAGGGATGAGTTAGACATCAGCAGTGTTGTTCAGTAACTAGATAAAGTGCTCTAATGCCAGGTAATCTCTCCTGTGTCAGCCTGTCACGGCCCATCAGGTGGCTACCTGAAGACGAGGGGACCATATGTTGACACACCGTCACACGCCTAATGCCTTCTCCCCAAGCCTCATACGTCCTGACAGGCACATAATGCAATTAGAAACCCGCTTTTCTGCCATCTTGCACAAATCTTAATGCCATTTTGTCGGCGTCCAGTCGACAATGCCCGCAGATGACACGCGTGGCCGGCGATGGTGACAGCCACGGGCGTCACGCTTCACCGATTACGGCTGTCAGTGGCTCTGGATGTGTGCATTTGTCAATCGATGCAAACCCGGAATTGTTTTTGTGTCTATTGTTACTGGTCGGTTTTTGTTCTGTTGTTGCTGGATATAGAATGTCAGCCGGGGTCTCCTGCCAGCAAACCTGGCTGGGTCAACAATGTGGGTGTTATTGTTAATGATATCATTACAGTTTGTAGTTACACGCGTTGACATGTGCTAATGTGGCTGTTCTGGGACATCTTTTCTTTTCTAATTCAGGTCTTCCTTGTGCTTTTATCGAGTTTTCACTTTGTAAACAAAGGGATTTTGTGTTATAGAAGTCAAAAAAAATTATTTACTAGGCAGTTTGACACCTACAGTCATTTGTTATTTTTGAAACATTGTAAACAAACAAACCAGAGTCAGTGATGTAGATGAATATGATAGATTTTGCTGATCCTGGTTTGTTTTGTTCATCTGAGTGTTCATCTACATGGTTGATGGTGAATGAACTGGACGACTGGTAGCATCATCAATTAGTACAATAAGGATACAATGTAATATGAAAATAAATTCATAATGTTCAAATTCAAACATGCGAAAATATGAAATCAATAAGGAGCATCTGTAGAATGGCTGAATGCTTCCCTGTGACGTTTGGACAGTGTTTGAATAGACAGGTGTTTGTTAGGTGATTGAACAGTTACAGTGAAGGTATATTCTTCTGTGACAGGCAGGGTCTGGTCTTTAGGCCTCCTCAACACTTGCTGCATCACCTGACAGACACCTGTCCATTCAGACACCATCCAAACATCACTGGGAAGCATTCAGCCATTCTACAGAAGCTCCGCATTGATTAAATATTTTCATATGTTTCTAGTTGAACATTAAAAATTTACTTATTATAATAAAATTATATTATAATTTCTCTACTAATACCAGTCGTTCAGTTCACTCACTCATATTGTTACTACATTGCTGGATGATGATACCAGTCATTCAGTTCACTCACTCATATTGTTACTACATTGCTGGATGATGATACTAGTCGTTCAGTTCACTCACTCATATTGTTATTACATTGCTGGATGATGATACCAGTCGTTCAGTTCACTCACCATCAATTTATTACATGGCTGGATGATGATACCAGTCGTTCAGTTCACTAACCATCAATTTATTACATGGCTGGATGATGATACCAGTCGTTCAGTTCACTCACCATCAATTTATTACATGGCTGGATGATGATACCAGTCGTTCAGTTCACTAACCATCAATTTATTACATTGCTGGATGATGATACCAGTCGTTCAGTTCACTCACCATCAATTTATTACATGGCTGGATGATGATACCAGTCGTTCAGTTCATTAACCATCAATTTATTACATGGCTGGATGATGATATCAGTCATTCAGTTCACTCACCATCAATTTATTACATGGCTGGATGATGATACCAGTCGTTCAGTTCATTAACCATCAATTTATTACAGGCGGGTTAAACATTTTCACCTAAATAATTTATCATAGCTGGATGATGTCCCAGTCGTTCGTTTTTTAAAAAATTTATTACATGGCAAAACCAGTCGTCAGTTCATGTACCATGAATATGTTTAGATGGTTGCTGATCCGGGTTTGTTTGTTCATCTGAGTGTTCATCTACATGGTTGATGGTGAATGAACTGGACGACTGGTAGCATCATCAATTAGTACAATAAGGATACAATGTAATATGAAAATAAATTCATAATGTTCAAATTCAAACATGCGAAAATATGAAATCAATAAGGAGCATCTGTAGAATGGCTGAATGCTTCCCTGTGACGTTTGGACAGTGTTTGAATAGACAGGTGTTTGTTAGGTGATTGAACAGTTACAATGAAGGTATATTCTTTTGTGACAGGCAGGGTCAGGTCTTTAGGCCTCCTCAACACTTGCTGCATCACCTGACAGACACCTGTCCATTCAGACACCATCCAAACATCACTGGGAAGCATTCAGCCATTCTACAGAAGCTCCGCATTGATTACATATTTTCATGTTTCAAGTTGAACATTAAAAATTTACTTATTATATATTATAATTTCTCTACTAATACCAGTCGTTTAGTTCACTCACTCATATTGTTATTACATTGCTGGATGATGATACCAGTCGTTCAGTTCACTCTCCATCAATTTATTACATTGCTGGATGATGATACCAGTCGTTCAGTTCACTCACCATCAATTTATTACATTGCTAGATGATGATACCAGTCGTTCAGTTCACTCACTCATTCACTCATATTGTTATTACATGGCTGGATGATGATACCAGTCGTTCAGTTCACTCACTCATATTGTTATTACATTGCTGGATGATGATACCAGTCGTTCAGTTCACTCACTCATGTTGTTATTACATGGCTGGATGATGATACCAGTCGTTCAGTTCACTCACTCATATTGTTATTACATGGCTGGATGATGAAACCAGTCGTTCAGTTCACTCACTCATATTGTTATTACATGGCTGGATGATGATACCAGTCGTTCAGTTCACTCTCCATCAATTTATTACATGGTTGGATGATGATACCAGTCGTTCAGTTCACTCACCATCAATTTATTACATTGCTGGATGATGATACCAGTCGTTCAGTTCACTCACCATCAATTTATTACATGGCTGGATGATGATTCCAGTCGTTCAGTTCACTCACCATCAATTTATTACATGGCTGGATGATGATACCAGTCGTTCAGTTGACAGTATGACTAACTCTCCTGTTGTTGCGTAGACTACAGAAACTGGTTAAGGACCTAACCAAGTACCTACAGACCGACGACAGGGGACCATGGCCCCAGCACAAGGTGTCAGCCCTGGACCGCGCTGTCGGTGAGATTGGACGAATCATGGAGAAAAAGGTAGGCAGGGTTTGTGACATTTTTATCAAATTGGAAGAATAGTCTATTAAAGCTTGACTCCTTATTTCATGATTAATAAATTTCGAACTCACATCAACAATGGTGGTCAAAACATTGATGTGAGTCGAAATTTATCAGTTGCGAAATAAGGAGTCTTGCTTTAATAGGAAGACAGAGTTGTACATGTGTTGTGGTGGGAAAATACACGACTGTACTCTGAGGCGGGTCACCTGTTGTCTTGTGTAGCTCTAGGAAGGCTGCAGAGTGTAGTTCAGCTGGTAACATTTTACACTGTTACTAGATTTATAATGAACATTATGAAACACCAGAAGAATTTTTTTACCATTACCCGGTATTTCAAACAATACAATTGAATACATCCGTGTCAAATAACTCAGAACAATATAAATATATAAACTCACAGCAAAAATAGTAATAGTTTTGTTCTCCTCTTGGCATTCCTCTCACCAGGGGTGAGGTTTGCCATGGTTGGCATCTTTCTGGTTTCTGTTGTTTCTCTCTCGTAATAATATATATATTTAACAATACTACACAGGGTCAGCAGAATCCTCTAAGAATATGATACTTGCTATCCAGAAGCCATTTATATGATTGTGACATCTATCGCAATATTTGTGTCACAATATCATAATATTGTGATCCATATAGATACATAGATGTATTTAGATTTGGAGAATCTTTCACTTACGTAATTAGTGAAAATTTTCATCAGCATACACACATATGGAGAAGACAGTTTCCTGGTATGTTCAGATCTGATATTCAATGTAATGTTATATATTATATTGATAATAAACATTACAGTTATTTGAATTGCCAACTCCAATATGCAGAATAATGCTTGAATCGGTTGTGGGACCCTGGCAACAACAAAGGCAGTTCCATGAGCGTGTTGTCAGCCCATCTGTCTGTATGTAGTGGGTGTTTGGTATTTCAAAGTTTCTGAATTGTTTCTGTATGTAAATCCTTCCTTCGTGTAGCAGGTGTCCACAGTGATATGTGCAGACATCTGGCATGAAGAAAGATGTTCATTTCGGTCTTGAAGTTGTTTCTGTTTTCATGTGAGAATGTGGACAAAGCATTATAAAATTGTGAACTACATCTCTGGATTACCAAATGGAGTTTGCTGGCAGCGCATCTTCTACATGTAGAGTCTAGTTACTTAAACATTGTATTATATAATTAGGAACATACAGTGGTTTTACAAAGCACACATAAGGTGTGATGTTTGGTCAGAATGCAGTGATGGTCACTTGTGGTCAGTGGCGATACATAAGCCACCAACGCAGTTGCATCACTGACCACTGGGTGAGTGTTAAGTACTTCTCTGCGTGTGTCATTAGTGAGAGGGTGACCAGTGTCCAGTGTGTGACATTGATACAGTGTAGCTGTGTGCGTTCATGGATTAACCCTCCATTACCTGATGAGATGACTTCATCAGGGCTAATTGTCCCCTCCTGCTAAGAGATCACTACCTTGTAAGCTACACAGGACAGGGGCAGTCTCCCCTAGTGCCTCCGTGATCATTCTAGTCCTATGTGTCTGTGCTGTTTTACAGGTGTTTTCAGCCACTTAAAGCAATATTTTATTTTTCAGTTACATAGAATCAACAGGGATGGTGATTTAACAACTGTAAACCACAACCCATATCACTCTTAACCCTGTCAATAATGTCTCAAACCCCTTTAGAGGCAGAATAATAAATTAGTTAGATCATTATTATTTTCCCTGATTGGATACATATCAAGTGTCAATGTATGTATGTGATCGAATAATGTGAAATAAATGGGAGGCAGAATAAAAATATGATTGGGGTTTGTCGTATTTGTTATGTGTAGACGGGACATGTCCTGAGAGGTTTATCTGAGACAAGTTATAGTGGGTTATATCCTGAGAGGTTTATCTGAGACAAGTTATAGTGGGTTATATCCTGAAGGCTTTTGTCTGTGAAGGGTTATAATGGGTTTTGTACTGGGTTTTTTGTCTGTAAATGTTTATATCAATACATGGTCATATATATATATATATATATATATATATATATATATATATATATATATATATATATATATATATTGTTTAATATTTAATAATTACTGTCTTCAAACCTGTAAGATCAAAAAAGTGCAAAAAGTATAAAAATAAAATATTTTTATATTTATTGTGCCAAAAAAGCATACACTGATTGAAGACACACTTTTGTAGCAGTAGGAGTGTGTTTATGTTAATTGGCAGTTTGTTGTTTGGTTCTGAGCAGGCACCAAATGAACAGAACGCATTCCGTGCAAATGGAGGGTTGACCGTCTTGAACAAGATCATGCTGGTGATAGGACAGTCTACAGGCAGCCTGCCTCTTGTCATTCCCCACAAGTATGTCTCTGTCTGTCTGTCTGTCTGTCTGTCTGTCTGTCTGTCTGTCGGTCGGTCGGTCGGTCGGTCGGTCGGTCGGTCGGTCGGTCGGTCGGTCGGTCGGTCGGTCGGTCGGTCGGTCGGTCGGGTCGATCGTCGTCGTCGATCGTCCGGTCGGTCGGTCGGTCGGTCGGTCGGTCGGTCGGTCGGTCGGTCGGTCGGTCGGTCGGTCGGTCGGTCGGTCGGTCGGTCGGTCGGTCGGTCGGTCGGTCGGTCGGTCGGTCGGTCGGTCGGTCGGTCGGTCGGTCTGTTATAGGCCAGTGTCTGTCATTCATTTGTCTGTATTGCTCCATCACCTGTTGCTACATTACCTTATGGTCTGTGTCTGTTTGTCCATCCATATGTCCCATGTCTGTCTGTCCGTCCATCTGTCCATCCGTCCGTCCGTCCGTCCGTCACCTGTAGTATATCCATCCATCTGTCTGTCATCTATGTGATTCTCCATCTGTCCATCCCCCCATCCGCCCGCCCATCCATCTGTCTGTCTGTCACCTGTGTGACTGTCCATCCATCCGTCTGTCTGTCTGTCTCTCAGTCAGTCACCTGTGTGACTGTCCGTCCATCTGTCTCTCTGTCACACACATTGAGCCAGTGCTAAGCCTGCAGTGATCCTGTGGCCCGGGATCCTGTAATGACAGACTGGCATGTGCCTAATCCCACATCAAACCCCAGTGAATGTGAGGAAGCACTTACACACACCTCCCCCACAGCACCATTGTCTCCAGCTGGTCCCCGGGGCTCTCACTGGCAGGGCAGCAAATAACACATGTTCTCACAATGTTGCCAGGCAGGATTAGGACCACATACACGTGTACCCAGGGCAGCCATTGGTGCCTTGCCGAGTGCCCAGATTTAACAGATCCATGTAGTGATTTATCAAGAGATATTTGTCTATGCTACTGTATTGTGTTGTGTTGTGTTGTGTTGTGTTGTGTTGTGTTGTGTTGTGTTGTGTTGTGTTGTGTTGTGTTGTGTTGTATTGTATTGTATTGTATTGTATTGTATTGTACCATGTGTTGTGTTGTGTTGCGTTGCGTTGCGTTGCGTTGCGTTGCGTTGCGTTGCGTTGCGTTGCGTTGCGTTGCGTTGCGTTGCGTGCGTTGCGTTGCGTGCTGGTGGCGTGGCGTGGCGTGGCGTGGCGTGGCGTGGCGTGGCGTGGCGTGGCGTGGCGTGGCGTGGCGTGGCGTGGCGTGGCGTGGCGTGGGTGGCGTGGTGTGGTGTGGTGTATTAACTTATTTTAATTATTTTATATCAAGTGTAGTTATGGGTATTCAGTTATATATTACTGATCAGGAGGTTAGTTCCATTATCAGTGCCATCAATATGTTATAAACTAACACATTGTAGTTATCAATATGTTGTAAACTAACACATTGTAGCCATCAATATGTTGTAAACTAACACATTGTAGCCATCAATATGTTGTAAACTAACACATTGTAGTCATCAATATGTTGTAAACTAACACATTGTAGCCATCAATATGTTGTAAACTAACACATTGTAGCCATCAATATATTGTAAACTAACACATTGTAGTTATCAATATGTTGTAAACTAACACACTGTAGCCATCAATATGTTGTAAACTAACACATTATAGTCATCAATATGTTGTAAACTAACACATTGTAGCCATCAATATCTTGTAACATTTAGTGACAGTGAAAATAATTTTTCATTCTCTTCACCAGCGTCTTACATTTTTCACCCACCAAAACCATGCAACGTCCATGATAACTGTCCACACGCGCCCTGCCCTCAGTGGCGTCTTCTAGGGACACTCTCAGCCAAACCACTTCATTAGGTCATTTGTTGAGACGCAGTTTGTTTCCAAGAAATCAACACACAAGTTTCTGTTTTATAGCCACCAATTTTCTCCATGAAGCGTTCGCTAATTGTGCCTGTTTGTCTGGCAACGGGGCCATGTCAGTAAATGGAAGTGTTTTAAGTGAATGCACTGCATGGAATAGCTTGTGTATTTCCAACTTTGCATGCACACTGCAAGTGCCACAACCAATGCAAGAAACTGTCAATATATAAAGCTATGGAGGGTAGTTGTTCTAATATTCATGGGGATAGCCCGTTTTAAGACTAACTTATTTCTTATATTTAATGTGATTTAAATTTTCAGACGTGAACAGTTGGAATCCGTTAAAGTAGTCAGAATTGCTGTGGATATGTGTTGTGACGGGAGTTGTAACTAAGATTAATGTAAAAGAACATAAAGTCTTATGATTCGCTTTTTCCAGGTCACTGGTCCTTGTGTGCAACGTCCTACGACTGGCGGTCAAGGGTTGCTATGACAACTGTCATTACATGTTGTTTACAAACAAGATTGGCTACCTGGTTGACCAGTTGATTCATCAGTTGAATGTAAGTCTTGCATATGGTCAGTTCAGTCAGTGGTCAGTCAGCTTGCCTACCCACCATCCCCTTGTCCATCAATCTGTCCACCATTCCTTCCTTCTATTGGTCTGTTCTCTCCGTCTGTCCGTCCGCCCGTCCACCGCCCGCCCACCTGCCTGCCCGCCCGCCAGCAACTAGTAGTGGTTTGTCTCTGATAGATTTGGTCAGGTTCTTTAATTTTCAATTATAATTTTCAGTTTAACGTTAATATACAAGTACTCTATCAAGTAAATAATTCTCTAAACATTACTTTGACACCGAACTGTTTCAACTGTGTTTTCTCTTATGTCCACTTATGTCCGCAGCTTGTTTTGACCAGCGAAGCGTTGAAGCCAAGTAGTACCACTCCACGGGCGTCTGACAGCACAACAAACGTCACAGGTGGCAGCACCAGCAGCACTACGACATTCGCTGTGGCGACCCCGAGCAAGCAGTCATACGATCTGCTCGCGAGCAGTCTCATGCAACTCACCGCCACCACCCTGTCGTGTCTGTCGAAAAAGAACCCGAGCGCCAACTCGAGCGAAGCGTCCGCAGTCCGCATGAGTGCTAGTGGCGCCGCCTTCATGAGTCGAGTCAACGACATCGTCAGGTAGGTGATTGTGGCGCCTCACAGGTGGTGCACAAAGATGTTTTTTTTTTTCTTATACATAACATATATTATTTTATAGATGACAATGTACAAACTACTGAACACAATTATACTCTGGAGACCAGCCTTTAAATAAAACTTATTAATTTTTATAAGTGACTGGTTGGGTGGAATATGTGACATCTTTGATGAATCAGGGATATCTGGAACTAGAACGAGAGGTTTATGGAGTTTGTGATGACTGCGTTGGTTATGTAAGAGACACTGCCACCTGGTGGCTGATTGTGGCGACATTTTAGTAGTGAGTCACAGACCCATGCACACATGAAGCTTATATTTGAAGTTTATTTCCATGTGGACAATAGAAAGAAAACTATACTCAATATGCAATAACATAAATAAACAATTGCACATGAAAATGGGGTAAGATAGAAAATCTGTACTTATCTGCACACGTGCTCATATATAACGACTCATGCACATGACCTGAACAAAAAATATGCATGCGGAGATGAGGACACTGAGGAGAACTGAATCATTTACAGACAGTCCCATTTAGAATATGAACAGTGAAAGAACACATGAACATATCTACAAACAAACAAATACTAATACATACACACACCTCACACAAATATGCAATCACAGGAACACACTCACATACAGACAAATACAAACACACAGACTTCCACACATGTATGTGTAACCAGTCTTAGTAACCATGCATGACCACGCATACAGGTGCACACACAAATGCACACACACAGTGTCCACACCCATGATGTAACCACTTAGTGAACCATCATGCACCACTGCATACAGTCACACAGCAATGCACGCACACACACACACATGCACACACACACACACACACACACACACACACACACACACACAACACACACAACACACACACACACACACACCACAACACCACACACACACACACACACACACACACCACACACACACACACACACACACACACACACACACACACACACATGTATACTGTAACCAGTCTTAGTAGCCATGCATGACCACGCATTCAGGTGTACACAAACGCACATGCACAAACACACACATACACACATGCACACACATACGCACACAAACACACACAAACACACATATGCACACACACAAATGCACACACACATATGCACACACACACACGCACACACGCACTCCCGCACACACACAAACACACGTGCGTGCGCACACACAAACACATGCACACACACAAACTCACACACGCACGCATACAAACACACACACACACACACACCTACACTAAGTTTGTCCTAGCTGTGTTAGTTCCAGTTGATGTAGAGCCATTGTCTCTGTCCCTGTAGTTACATCATCAGTGTTGGCCTGGTGGACAAACTGGCGTGGTACTTCAATGGCGTCCATGGCCCGATCGACTCGGACCAGCCGGCCGGGGAGTTCCTTCAACACGCCATGGCCCTCCTGTCAGCCATGATCAAGATCGCGTCTCAAAGGTATCCTGTTAGACCCCACACATCCTTACAACACTTTAGATAGACCTGGTGAAAATTACTCCAATCCTTGTCGTATGTGCTCAAATTCGCCATAATATGGGTGCACTGAGTTTTATGCATGTATCTTTTGTGTCGTTAAATTCTTGATAACTTGTGCTTACCTTAATGATAATCGAAAACCCCACAGTATGGTCCAAAATGTGCTAATGAAATAATGTAATAATAACTAATAAAACTTTATTTAAACACCATCAAATCCAGAGATAATGCCCTGTTCATGGGTGTGTACGACATAAATCTAAAACCAAAATCACACATAAGGGAGCTAAATAGAATAATTTATAAATAAATTATGAGTTGTAAAGTAAACGTTAATAAGACAAAATCCTAGTTTCTGTACTTTCAATAAAGTATTGTAAAAACTACTTTGAGTAGATATTAAAATAATGCAAAAGATAAACAAATACCGTGATAAAACCCTATATACTTTGATCTGGTTAGCTACCATGGAATGCTACATATATTTGTGAACATTCAGTCAGTTGATATTTTCATATTCCACAGACACAAGATACATACGTATTGACCAGATGGCGCCACCTCTTTGCGTTGTAAAAAATTAGCAGCGCTCTGTGGTCACTCAAAGAAAACGGCGTCTTGTCATTTTCAGCCATTCAGGTCTAAAGGGTTAAGGCCCTGACTGTGGTACTTCTCTATGTGTTACATGTATGCTGTAGATTGTAAGACGTTCACTAAACGTACTTCCATCCACTTGCCTTCCTTTTTGGTATTGATTTTCCAACATCAAAGGGCAATTCCATATATGTAATATAATTGACTTTATTTCCAGAAACAACATGCAGTACATGATGTTGATAAATACAATTTATTGAGAGAGAAAACATTCACCAAAATACAAATTATACGTGAAGACCATCACAGCAATGATCAGGATCTATTTTACCATTTCCTAGATATACGTAAACTGCTTAATTTACTTCCACACACATTCCTCTAAGACTGCATGATGATTGCTGCGTCTAAGTTAAAATCATGCTTGGCGGGAATTTAGTTATGTTATTGTCATTTCATTGTAGGCACAATAACGATGTGTTTGACAAGAAGACGGAAGATCCAACACAACTTATCACAACATTCCGCGCCACAGACCTTGTAGGAATCATCTCGTTTCTCTACGGTATATTGCTGCACAGCGGGGCGCCAACCAAGGGCGATAACACACCACCCCCCGAGTTGTCCACACAGACACTCACTGTCACAGTGATGGGCTTCAAGATGTTCAATCACCTCACAGTTCTCAGTCTCGAGCTAATGCAGGTAAGTGCTGGTAGATGGTGAAACTGAAAGTGACTGCCCAGTCTGGAGCTAATGCAGGTAAGTGCTGATAGATAGTGAAACTGAAAGTGACTGCACAGTCTGGAGCTAATGCAGGTAAGTGCTGATAGATAGTGAAACTGAAAGTGACTGTACAGTCTGGAGCTAATGCAGGTAAGTGCTGGTAGATAGTGAAACTGAAAGTGACTGTACAGTCTGGAGCTAATGCAGGTAAGTGCTGGTAGATAGTGAAACTGAAAGTGACTGTACAGTCTGGAGCTAATACAGGTAAGTGCTGGTAGATAGTGAAACTGAAAGTGACTGTACAGTCTGGAGCTAATGCAGGTAAGTGCTGGTAGATAGTGAAACTGAAAGTGACTGTACAGTCTGGAGCTAATGCAGGTAAGTGCTGGTAGATAGTGAAACTGAAAGTGACTGCACAGTCTGGAGCTAATGCAGGTAAGTGCTGATAGATAGTGAAACTGAAAGTGACTGCACAGTCTGGAGCTAATGCAGGTAAGTGCTGGTAGATAGTGAAACTGAAAGTGACTGCACAGTCTGGAGCTAATGCAGGTAAGTGCTGGTAGATAGTGAAACTGAAAGTGACTGCACAGTAGGTAGGTGCTGGTAGATAGTGAAAATGTATGCTCAATCTGGCATTAATGCAGGTAAGTGCTGGTAGATAGTGAAAGTAACACTGACTGCACAGTTGGGAGCAAATGCCAGTACGGAAAAGTAGTTAGTGAAAGTGATTGCTAAGACTAGAGTTAACGCAGGTAGGCACAGGTAGATAATAAAAGTGACTTCTCAGTCTGGGGCTAATGCAAGTGGGCACAGGTAGATGGTGAATGTAAAAGTTACAGCTTAGAATACCTACCCACATGATAACTAATTTCAGAGTACAACAAGTATTGAAATGACACAGCCTGCGCATCTAGAACCAAGAGCTGGAATTAGAGCAACAAAAGTGAATGTGTGTAGAAACATGAATGTGAAAGACTGCTTGGTCTGTTCTGGGTTTTTTTCATGTCCCATTACATCAACTATTGACAGTTAGATTGTGTTTACGTGCTGAAGTACCACACAGCTTTGAGCCATAGAGCATCGGGAGGGTTTCATTGTGTTTCCAACATCACCATCTTGGTGGCATCAACTGTACTTTGTGAGTGGCTTCTCCACACAGCTCCAAACTTTGTCTGATTAGCCTAATTAGATAGTCCCACCAATTAGCTGTCATCTGCATTGAGTGTCATGACCCGGTCGGTCATGACGATGTCGTGACCGTGGTGTTCCCCAGTCACAGCTGCAGGGGGATATCAGTGTCCAGTAATGGAGGCACAAACACACTGATGCAATTCTGATGATTGCGTTACGACAATCGAATTTCAGTGGTGCCATTACAGCAGCGCAGAGAGTGCCTGTGACTAATGCATTGTGGGTGTTGGGAGAGGGGACGACGTATGTGGCCATATGGCACCTTGCAAGGGTGTTTTTGTGTGTCAGTGTGCAGTTGTAGAAGTGTTTGTGTGTTTGCATGTGTGTTTGCAAGCGTGTCAGTGAGTGTGTGCGTGTGCTCATGTGTGTATTTGTGCATCTGTGCGTGCACGGCAGGATTACTTAGCTTAGTACACATAGGTCACAAGGATTTGCCAATTATGTCAAACTTTACCTATTACAAAATTATCGAGTAATATGTACAAGGCAGAATTGCTACATTTGTTTGCAAAATTAAGAAAAACAACCAGCTGTATACAACACATAAATTGTGCCATAACGATAAACTCAATTAACCATTTAAGCTATGCTACGTACTTATTAATATTTATTGTATATTTTGGGGAAAGTTTTATTTGGGTGATGTGTCTGACATTGTTACAGTTTGCTTCATAAGGGTGGCTCCTTGATGGCGATTATTACTGTCTTAGAGGAGTCTACTGATCCTTTTTTCAATGTCATATATTATACCATATAAGAAATGAGTTTATGCCTAATTTGTATTACATTTATTATTTTTGACATGATAAAAAAAATTATATTGTATTATGTACGGGTCGAATAAAAGCAAATTCTTCTTATTCTGAGATGATAAGTCAGTGTCATCTGTCACCCTACCCCTGTTCATCACCATGACAACCGATGTTGTCTGGGGTGACAGAACCATTGGATCATCTACACTTGGAAAAACCAGCATAAAACAAGAACTATATGTCAGAAATAATTGAGACTTTCAACACATTATTTTAGTCCTTACTGTACTATTGTTATGACTGTATATTAAATTTTATTTCATCAGAAATTTACCTTAAAATTGATAATCATACATGTCCATTGACAGGTTGCTAGTGATAGCTTTCAAATGTGTAATAACATTTATTTACATATTGTAAATATGTGTGACATCACATATGAAGAGTTTGATATACGACCATTTGATGGTTCATCAGTCTACAATGTCCACTGACAGACTGACCAGTAGTTGACCAGTCACATAGCACTCTTCCACTCCATTGTCTGACCTCTGAGAGTCTTGGCACAATGTTGAGGCTTTCTCAATCACTGGACCAGACGAATACTTCTTCCACATTGCCCCAGGGTGCTGGGAGTGCCCACTGCCCTGGGGTGTTTACCATACTGCCCCTGTTTACGTTACAGCCCAGGCATAACTTCTGGCAGCACTTTAGGGCAGCAGATAGGATCTTCCCAGGGGCTGTTAGGGAGGGAAAGATGTATCGCCCCAGGGTGGGAGGGTGGTTTAGACTGGCCAGACAAAACAGGACTAATTTGACATGTGATTGTCCCCTGTGATAACACTGGGCTGGGAACATGGGGGTTGGGCAAGTTAAGTGGGGTTGATGTGTGTAGACATTGATGGACACAGGTACAACACCCCTTGTGTGTGGGGTGAGGGGAGGGGCGATTAACTGGACCTTGCTAAAAGCTTTCCACAGTGCTTGGTATCAGTATGCACCCTCATTGTGACCTCATTTGTGGTCATTAATGACACCACCGTCATCATAATGATGGTGAGTGGTCATTGTGTCTTTGTTCTAGGGTTATAAACACACTGCTATTATAACTTAAAGGTGACATCTCAACTCTATTTCAATGCTACTATTATTGTTTTGTTTTTCTTGAATTGTAACCGTTATTGTCTTTGGTTTTACATGAGTTATATATATTTCTCAAAGTAGCTGATGTGATAGCTGTTTTATAACGGCTTAAGCAGAAAAATGTGTGTTCCTAATTTTAATATTATATTAACTCTGATTTAATTTGTGTACTGACTACTAAATTGCATTTTGTAAGTCTGAAATAGTGTTTGTAATTTAAAAGTTAAAAAAATTCATTGTCAGTTTTGCAGAGGTAGATGGGTCGAAATCATATGCAGTGTTTCCCCTGAGTAAAATGATGGGTGAGGTGGTGGGGGGGCTGAGTGAGCACTGACGACATTATGTACGTGGTTCTGGGGACATGGATAGATTGGGTTGGCCCAGAAGATCTGGGGGCATGGATAGATTGGGTTGGCCCAGAAGATCTGGGGGCATGGATAGATTGGGTTGGCCCAGAAGATCTGGGGGCATGGATAGATTGGGTTGGCCCAGAAGATCTGGGGGCATGGATAGATTGGGTTGGCCCAGAAGATCTGGGGGCATGGATAGATTGGGTTGGCCCAGAAGATCTGGGGGCATGGATAGATTGGGTTGGCCCAGAAGATCTGGGGGCATGGATAGATTGGGTTGGCCCAGAAGATCTGGGGGCATGGATAGATTGGGTTGGCCCAGAAGATCTGGGGGCATGTATAGATTGGGTTGGCCCAGAAGATCTGGGGGCATGGATAGATTGGGTTGGCCCAGAAGATCTGGGGGCATGGATAGATTGGGTTGGCCCAGAAGATCTGGGGGCATGGATAGATTGGGTTGGCCCAGAAGATCTGGGGGCATGGATAGATTGGGTTGGCCCAGAAGATCTGGGGGCATGGATAGATTGGGTTGGCCCAGAAGATCTGGGGGCATGGATAGATTGGGTTGGCCCAGAAGATCTGGGGGCATGGATACCCAGAACTATTTTTAAAACAATCATCAAAATGGTGCATTCTCAAAGGTGTTTTAACCTCTACCCTGGCATATATAGAGATGAAACAAATGCATAGCTACAAGGCAGCAACGTGTAAACATGTTTGTAGCAGCCAAGAAATGTTGTCATGATGGAAATTTTGGCATATTTTGAGCGACGTGGCTTAGAAAAACAGCAACGTGGCCGACTTCACTCAACACATAGCAGCGCAAACACTGCATGTGTGTCATTTATTGTCTGTTTATTGTTCCCAGAGTGCACTGGGGGAGGAGGCGATGTCGCTAGAGTTCCGCCACATCACGAGCTACCTGCTGTGGTACTGCTCCCATCATACCAACGAGGACCTGCTGCATGAAGTGATCCTCTCCATCGGATACTTCAGCGTCCTCCACCATGACAACCAGGTGGGTAGGGGGCAGCACATGTCTTCCAACAAAAGTTACCTTTTTGTTTTGACGACCTCCCTCTAAATCTCGCTTTCTGCTCTTCTCCTTGCCTCATGATCGCTCCCGCCTGTCTCCCCCTCTGTCTCCCCCTCTCTCTCCCTCTCCCTCTCTATCTCTCTCTCTCCTCCCTCTCTCCCCCTTCCTCCCTCCCTCCCTCCCTCCCTCCCTCTCTCTCTCTCTCTCTCTCTCTCCATCTCCTTCTCTCTCCTCTCCTTCTCTCTCTTCTCTTCTCTCTCTCTCTCTCTCTCTCTCTCTCTATCTCTATCTCTATCTCTCTCTCTTCTCTCCTCTCTCTCTCTCTCTCTCTCTCTCTCTCTCTCTCTCTCTCTCTCTCTCTCTCTCTCTCTCTCTCTCTCTCTCTCTACTCTCTCATCTCTCTCTCTCTCTCTCATCTCTCTACTCTCTCTCTCTCTCTTCTCCATCTCTCCTCTCTTCTCTCTCTCTCTCTCTCTCTCTCTCTCTCTCTCTCTCTCTCTCTCTCTCTCTCTCTCTCTCTCTCTCTCTCTCTCTCTCTCTCTCTCTCTCTCTCTCTCTCTCTCTCTCTCTCTCTCTCTCTCTCTCTCTCTCTCTCTCTCTCTCTCTCTCTCTCTCTCTCTCTCTCTCTCTCTCTCTCTCTCTCTCTCTCTCTCTCTCTCTCTCTCTCTCTCTCTCTCTCTCTCTCTCTCTCTCTCTCTCTCTCTCTCTCTCTCTCTCTCTCTCTCTCTCTCTCTCTCTCTCTCTCTCTCTCTCTCTCTCTCTCTCTCTCTCTCTCTCTCTCTCTCTCTCTCTCTCTCTCTCTCTCTCTCTCTCTCTCTCTCTCTCTCTCTCTCTCTCTCTCTCTCTCTCTCTCTCTCTCTCTCTCTCTCTCTCTCTCTCCGCTCTCCTCTCTCTCCAGCTCACGCTCACGCTCACCATCCGCTCCTGCCCCCGCCTCTCTTCGTCTCGCTCTCGCTCTCTCCTCGCTCTCTCTCCTCTCTCTCTCGCTCCTCTCTCTCGCCTTTCTCGCTCCTCCTTCTCTCTCTCTCTCTCTCTCTCTCTCTCTCTCTCTCTCTCTCTCTCTCTCTCTCTCTCTCTCTCTCTCTCTCTCGTCTCTCTCTGTCTGCTCTCATCTCTGTTCTCTCTCTACTCTGCTCCAGAAGATCCTGGGCTGATATCTCTCTGCTCTCAAAGTCTGGCATGGTCTATCTCTCTGCTCTCAGAAGATCTGGGGGCATGATACTCCTCACTTCTCTCTCTAAACTCTCAATCTCTCTCTCTTTTCCTCTAACTCTCACTCTCTCTCCTCTCCTCTCTCTCTCTCTCTCTCTCTCTCTCTCTCTCTCTCTCTCTCTCTCTCTCTCTCTCTCTCTCTCTCTCTCTCTCTCTCTCTCTCTCTCTCTCTCACTCTCTCTCTCTCTCTCTCTCTCTCTCTCTCTCTCTCTCTCTCTCTCTCTCTCTCTCTCTCTCTCTCTCTCTCTCTCTCTCTCTCTCTCTCTCTCTCTCTCTCTCTCTCTCTCTCTCTCTCTCTCTCTCTCTCTCTCTCTCTCTCTCTCTCTCTCTCTCTCGTCCGTCCCTTCTCTCTCTCAAATCTCTCTCTCTCTCTCTCTCTCTCTCTCTCTCTCTCTCATCTCTCTCTCTCTCTCTCTCTCTCTCTCTCTCTCTCTCTCCCCATTCGCTCTCTCACCTCTCTCTCTCTCTCTCTCACTCTCTCTCTCTCTCTCTCTCTCTCTCTCTCTCCTCTCTCTCCCTCATCTCCTCTCTCTCTCTCCTCTCTCCTCTCCTCTCTCTCTCTCTCTCTCTCTCTCTCTCTCTCTCTCCTCTCTCTCTCTCTCCACTCTCCTCTCTCTCTCTCTCTCTCTCTCTCTCTCTCTCCCCCTCCCTCTTTTCTCCATCCTTCCCTTCCTCTCTCTCCCACTCTCTGCATCCTCCTACTCTCTTTCCTTTCCTCACCTTTGTTTTTGCTCCTAACAGTTGAAATATTAGCCAAATTAAGTGGCTGACCACACTCTACCGAGCGCCACTGTCAATTTACATCTACAATATAGGGAAATGTTGTTGGCAGGTTTAGAATTCAGGAATTGGGGATCATTTCACCAAGGTCTTATGGAAAATTCATCCTTAAAGAAAATCCATTGGTAAATTAAACTAGCTTAGCAAACCGCAAATATACATTGCCATATTACCATAAACACTATTTCCTTGACACACCAATGACAATGGCGTGTCGTGGTGTTGACAGTTTACATGTACAAGGTATTCAAGATCTCTGTTAAGGATCAGAATTTATTTTAAGATGCAAAATTGAGTTTAAGAGCTCCTAACAACGTTAGCGAAATGCTCCCCAGGTCTTAATTCTCATGTCTTAAAAAAAAAAAGGTAATATTGATAATTACTGTGCTTGGATTATTGGTCTGTGTCCAGGTGTCAACTATTGTTAGTAACTGTCAAAGCCAAAGGTAGCAGTGCATGTGTTGCGTCACTAACTCACTGTGTCATGTGACACACTGACAGTGTCACAGAGTCAGTCATGTGTGTGGAACTGGCAAATGGTCTGGCTTCATTAACACCTTGACTTCTCTGTTCCACGCTGGCTCACACTAACACAAGGCTAAAAGCATTCCTACATAATCACTCTCTTAGCTCTTCCTTGATTGGCTCCCAAACTGCGGACTGGACTGGGACCCAGGGACAGGGAAGGGAGGCATACGTATTGTGGGTGTGGTTGGGACAGTTGACCAGAGAGAGCTTGTGTCTGGTGACAGAACTGGGCTGTAGTGCAGCCACGTCATTTGGATTTACTGTTCATAAGTAGCACGATATCGATTTTGTATGTGTATTATACGGAAAAGAATGGTACGTAACTCAGGTGGTATTTAATAATTAACAAAACATTCGTTTACACGTGCCACAAATTATGTATAAAACATGATGTGACAAAAAAGCAGTTGTATGCATGTTTGCTTATAAAGCCCATTTCTTCACTATGTAGACAAGACAATGAGGCATAGAAAGATAACATTATACAGCCATAGGATACAAATGAATAAAATGTCTTGTTTATTCAGGTGAGTAGTCTTGACAAACAGTTATTTGCTTTTATGTACATAACACTACCAGCACAATGTACATATTATATTAATGTATGTTGTGGAAACACTGTGTCGGTTATAGTTTCCATTTGCTACACATCAAAATGGATTAGCTTCAGTTGTAAACATTGTGGTTAGGTACATATGTTAGTTGTCATACAAGAATAAATCTTCCTAGAAAAAATACTTATTTTCTCTCTGAACATTATTAGTTTGTCATTTCGATTTTAAACTTACATCAAGAACACACATGATACATAGTAACATGATTTGTGTTACATGTTATATTATTATCTATCTTTATTAAAGTGAGATCCAGTCATATTCCCCTCAACATTTAAAGAATCATGTATTTGTCCTAAACCATATTGGAGCAGTCTAGATGTTAGCATTGATGTTGATTATAGAAGTTGTAGTTATAAGACGGAAATGTTCTTTTTCAACTATTAATGTTCTTCAATTTATTTGGATTTGTACTCTACTAATTTTATCTTCCAAAGTTATATTATATATAAGCCTGAGGATTGTGAAAAAGACAGGCCTGTCTGCGTTTACCTGTGTCTGCCCCCACCCAGCCTTCTACGGCCACACGTCCAAATTCAGCGATTATAACCATCGATTACCTGACGCTGATGACAATTATCTCTTGACACTGACGGATGACACAATGTGTCATTGTCACGGTGGATCTGTCTATGTCAGCGTCACTATCCCTTCGTTAACTGCCTGGCTAATTTACTCGCCATTAAGACAATGGCTAATTGCAACACAATTGTTGTTTGCTCAATGATAACAGCAGTGCGAAGCTTTTAGTGCACTGTGGTGCAGTGCGATGATATAACGGCGACAAGCACCGGCGGTGCAGCGGTGCGTTTGCACCGCTGACGTACGAGTTGATTATTATCGTCGTAGAAACGCATCATCTCAGTAAATATCAGTGTGTGTTAATAGATGGTTTGCTGCTGTCCTGTAATAATGTGTTTGGTTGTGGCCGTTTGATTAACACAGCAAAGTGGTCAGGAAACTGGCCACTTCCCCAAGAAACACACAGCTAACAGTTCCTCGTATACGGATTAGTGTGTCAATAGATGGCACTGCATGATACAGCGCAGTAGTGTCCAATCAAAGTGTCTGGTTCAGCATTGTTCTTAGATATTAATGTACATTTATAACATGGCATCTGTCCAGGTTTAAAATTGTAAATAATTTGAACCGTTAAACATGAATGTGTTAAAATAAAACCACATGAATAAGATGAACATATCATTTTAGTAGGTAATGCAAAAACTAAATAAATTTAGATAAATGTGGTGTATTGTTATTATTTGCATATATATATATATATATATATATATATATATATATATATATATATATATATATATATATATATATATCACCTGTTTTCTTTAAATCATGATATCTACACTTAGATTCTGTGTGTGTTCATGTGAACATTTATCAAGCAGATTTGTACTACTGTTTGCAGCAGTTAATGTGAATGAACAGTAACCTTTCAGACAGGAAATTCTTTGAATTATGTTTCCTATACACAAGAGTTACACATCGAATATTATCTTAAATTGAAGTGGTGAAGTTGAACTTTCTACCCATGTGGAATGTATAAGATTAAATATAAAATAACTAAATAAATTATATAAATAAATATGTTACATTATATTAAGCTAACATTCTTATCATTACATCCAGCAGGTAGAAACCTTTTAAAAATGCAACTATATGTTTTCATATTAATATCTGGAGAAAGCCAGCAGTGTTCAGAGACTCTGCTGTGCGGTGATATTATTACAACTCTATTGACCCAGCATTAATGCAGCCATTACTTTGATTGTCCCACACACTTCACTGCTTCCCCCCTCCCTGGGGCCCATTCCCACAACCTCCCCCCTCCCAATCACCCACCCGGGGTCCCATTTGCATGAGTTTCCCGTGTATGCCACTGGTTGTGTCTGAGACTTATAGTCTCTGAGGACAGTCTCTATGATTGACCAACGACCAGGTGATGATTTCATTGCGTCAGTTCTCATTGTCGGCGAAATTTATTGTTGTCGTTTCTCGCTTTTGTCCTCGCTGTTTAATGAGAACGGTTCATAGGAGATGTTTTGTTTAGCAAATGGCAATGATAATTAGCATATTGCTGGTGTGATAGACAGTAACTGAAAATCACAAATAATCGTCTGTCAAGGCCAGTGATACGAATAAAAAGAAGTTTTGTTTTAATAAATGTTTCCTGAGGCTATAAATAAAAAGTTCTATTTCCTTGCTTTGTTGTATAAACGCAAGCATGTTTATGAACACACAGTGTTGTAGATGCTGACACAGTGCTGACACAGTCAGGCCAGCCTCACACCATCCATGTGTTTTGTGTTATGGATGCTAACACAGTCATGTGTTCTATGTTCTAGATGCTGACACAGTCATGTGTTCTGTGTTGTAGGTGCTGACACAGTCATGTGTTCTGTGTTGTAGGTGCTGACACAGTCATGTGTTCTGTGTTGTAGGTGCTGACACAGTCATGTGTTCTGTGTTGTAGATGCTGACAAAGTCATGTGCTCTGTGTTGTAGATGCTGACAGTCATGTGTTGTGTGTTGTAGATGCTGACAGTCATGTGCTCTGTGTTGTAGATGCTGACAGTCATGTGTTGTGTGTTGTAGATGCTGACAGTCAAGTGTTGTGTGTTGTAGATGCTGACAGTCATGTGCTCTGTGTTGTAGATGCTGACAGTCATGTGTTGTGTGTTGTAGATGCTGACAGTCATGTGTTGTGTGTTGTAGACGCTGACAGTCATGTGTTGTGTGTTGTAGATGCTGACAGTCATGTGTTCTGTGTTGTAGATGCTGACAAAGTCATGTGCTCTGTGTTGTAGATGCTGACAGTCAAGTGTTGTGTGTTGTAGATGCTGACAGTCATGTGTTCTGTGTTGTAGACGCTGACAGTCATGTGTTGTGTGTTGTAGATGCTGACAGTCATGTGCTCTGTGTTCTAGATGCTGACAAAGTCATGTGTTCTGTGTTGTAGACGCTGACAGTCATGTGTTGTGTGTTGTAGATGCTGACAGTCGTGTGCTCTGTGTTGTAGATGCTGACACAGTCAGGTCAGCCTCCCACCATCCTACAGCAGCTGTGTGCGCTGCCGTTCCAATACTTCAGCAACCCTCGTCTCACGAATATCCTCTTCCCGACCCTCATTTCATGTTGCTATGACAACCAGCTGAACCGGGAAATCCTCGAGCAAGAGCTCAGTTGCTCACTGCTGTCCAACTTCATTGAGGTGAGTGCAAAAACACGTTGTCGTCATGGTTACATTTCTTGTACACAATTATGCGGTCCTTATCGCCCCGGTAAACAGAAAGTGAAAGTAAACATTGCGATTCCACCTGTAATTCGTCATGTCTCGCACATCGTATGTCACAGTCAAATAATGCTCGTATTCCAGAATAAACTATTTGTAGTGGTGTGTTTTGGTGTCACAGTGAGTCGTTTGTTGTTGTGTTGGTTTATATGAAAGCTTAATTTGAATGGAATAATTTAATAGAATACTGATCTCGGAATGGGACGGGGAAAACTGAGGTAACTATTAGTGTCATTTCATCTGGTAGAGCATAACAAGTTATATACAGAAAAATACTAAAAAAAAAAAAACTTATATTAATAAATGAATAAATAAACTCATTATTTATTATTTAAAAATAAGCCAAAGGAATGCATGGCAAGTATCCTTAAAAGCACCGGTGCTATATAAGCCTTTTATTGTTATCATTATTAGTATTATTTTATTATTCCACAAGCTGCATTTGTGAGTAAATCAGAAACATAGTAAATTATATATCTCCACGTGGAACCTCTTCAGCTGGTTCCACTCTGGTGCCTGGATTTGCTCTGCAGCATGACAACAGGTGGCAGCACTGTGTACTGTTGGACCCCTCAACACTGGCCCACAACAGCCATGGCGATAGTGTAAACAAGCATTCTACAGCCTGTCTATGTGTGATTGATGACCACTACAGTGTATTGTCAGTGTTGATATGGCAAATGCAGTCACTGCCAGGGTTTCCGTTGAAGGGTAGGGAACTGGCAGGGTGCTTTCGCCATTAGCATTTGCCCTGTAGGAAAGAGAGAGGAAGGTGTTATCCCCAGTATTGAAGACAGATTATAGTTACAAACATATCTATTCTTTATTTTGGCATCACAATTTAAGTAAACATCAACGGAAAGTCAAGACATAATTCTGTGCAGAAATGTTCTTATTTCCTACACTTCTGAGGATACCCCAGCCACTTGACAGCTGTCTGCATTGTCTCCTTAAGTCACCCAGTTGTTCCTGTAGGCACTGGGAAAACTCTAAGCTAAAACTCTAGGTGAGGTGCTCGCGGAATATAACCTGAGAAGGCAAACAAATATGTGAAGTTTGAATTAATTTATTTTATTTTTCATAATTGAGCAAGACTAATTTTTCCACGTGGCAAAAGACCTACGTGGGAAGGGAAGTGATTGCTGACTTGTAGGGACATTATGAGACTGGGTAGATATGCTCTAGTCTGCCTAGACATTGGCTACCCCTACCAAGATGCAATGACACTCTCTGTGTACACCCCCAGAAGGCTGTGATCTGTGACCACTGTCCACTGCATGTACAATACTGTACATATGAGTCGTTGACCATTCAGTTGTCAAGCCATTTACAAGACACTACCGGTGTCAGAAATTTTTTAAGATTTAATTTTCAGAGACTTTTTTATAACAACTGAAGTATAACTTGCAAGGACAGTGTCAATTGTGTGTTGTGAGAGACTACGATTACTTCCCTGGTCGATTTTGCTGAATTTTATCCATTTGGTCCTCTCTTCCCAAAAATTACAGCCCAAATGAGCCCATAATTTGGGCGACAGCTGCTGTTTTACTAGGATACCTGTACTTTGGCCCAGGTTTTAGTACAACACATTTGATATTTGGCTTACTTCCATCAAATATTCAACATAGTGTATCTGCAGTTTTTTTTTCTACCAATTGTTAATGCCGCGCGTCTGTCTCACGTGTATTATTAGCACATACATGACCTAACATTACTTACAAGAAGTGTGAATTATGCATCACGTTTGAATATGTAGTCATTTATTTATACAGCAGCAGCCTCCGTATTGTTCTCTGTGGATGTAGCTGTGACATCATGCTCACTGTTCAGTGTTGTCACTGAGCAGGGGTGGGTAGTGCATACGGTACATTTCATGTATTTCAGATACATGAATAAAGTGGTTTCTCTTATATACTCGCACTGTATTTTTCTACTCTGTCAGATTGCAATGTTTAATGATAAGATTATGCATTATAAAAGTGTTTATTTCATATTTTAAACCTTTTTTCATACCTGTGCATATATTTTTATCATGCAGAAATAAACATACACTAATCACATAGATATGTAATGCAGAAAGCGCTTTTTATTAAGTAAGTTTAATTAATTTATATATGAATAATTTTTTTGTAAATTTTAGTGTATTTGCAGAATGTCTGAAAACAATACAAATGCCTGCAATATTGTGTTGATCATTTAAATAGTATTGCAAATATTTTGCAATACTCACAAAACAAAATTGAGTATGATGATACTACAGCATGCAGTTCAGAAAGTATTCTAATCATTCCATTGAAATATCTGCACATACCTAGAGATTCTACCAACTGTGGTTTGTAGCATATGAAGTATAGGGAAACCATGCCAATAACAGCTTAGATGGGAAAGAACTTAGAATATCATAGTTTGTGGGGAATATCAGGAGAGCCTCCTAGCACTGACTACACCACCTGAAAGCTGTCCGAAATTAAAACTTCGCACGCAGACAGCACCTGCATCTAGAGACAGATCTGTCACGTTCATGTCACATGACACCCGTCATGTGACCAAACACATCAAGAAGCATATTCGTGGCCTGATTTCCCAGGAAACCTTGTCCAGCCTTGTGGACATTGGTATTCCCAGGAACGTTCGAAAGGAAAGGGATTTCTGCCCCTCCGTGTCAAAGCCATCTTTCCCTTCGGGACCCAACATGTGGTTACTTAACAGAGCCGGCCTCGCCCTCACGCTTGCAAACGACATCTGTAGTGCAAGTGCTTTCACTGGGTGTGCAAGTGCACTAATGTGATATCTGGTGGACTGCCATTAAAGCCTGTAGCTTATGGTTAAGTGGATGTGATTGTAACTTCCTACTTGTGCAAGTGACATGTTCCATTTCTCGTAATGAAAGCCATCGCATGGCTTCCTGTTGGCCGGTGGCGCGACCTGTCAGTTACTCTATGTCCCCTGTTGCCGCCTTCTCGTATCCTGTCGGCACGGCGACTTAATTGCGCGCAAAATTATCATCATTTTAAAGTAAACTGCCTTCCTCCAAGTAAAGGTTTTCTTTGTTTTTGCCCACTGCATTCACTATCTTGCTATCAAAATATTTCTTGTGTTTTCAGTTACCTACAGGGCCTATTAAATAGTGCATGATAAATTCTTACTGTGTGACAAGGGAAATAAATTGTATATTTTATCTTGTGAATCTGTATAAATCCAAGCACAAAGATAAAAGAAATATTTGCAGTTAATAATCTCCAGTGGTCAAATACAAGAAATTAATGTTCCTATTTGGCTGTGACCAGTATTTAATTATTATGAAGAAAACACACTGTAAGATACCCACCTACCCTTTAAAATGTTCACAATATATAAACAATAGCAAAATGACATAGCAGCTCAATTTTAGAACACTTTACAGGAAACATAATGTATAAAGCGTTAACAAGACTGTCGTAATAATAAATTATTATAGCAACATCACACATAGATACAAACGGGCCATTGTTTGTAACGGTGCCATGGCATTACTTGTGTTAAATGTTAGTTTTTGTCGTGTTTGTATCGTTTACAGTTGATTTAGTGGATAAACCAAACTGGAAACTGGTTAGATGGTTGCTTATGATTTGGATCATGTTGATTAGCAGCATTGTTTCATATAGCAAACTCTATTAATATCACTTAGTGAATTTAAATTAAGATTAAAAAAGATTGTCATCTAGAGCAAATGTTTATATCCGTAGTAATAAATAGTAATAATGTTCTCTTCTGAGACGTTTGTCAGTTGTGTTCCATGTTCACACTGCTATAGTTTAGCCAACCAATAGATGATGTTCAGCCTCAATCCTATGTGAGATTTAATTAATATTGTCTTATATCTAGTCTGCACAGTTACTCCATATCGTATGGTTTCTATTTTTCTGAGAAAAAACTGCTTCTGTCAATATTTTTGCCACCATCCGATAGCGTAAATATTTCCGTTTGATCTCGTCTTAACCTGCAGGTCAAGTTGCAACGAATGCACAGAACGTGAGAAGTATAAACTCTGACAGATGATGGTGACAGGGCAGAAACCTTATCCCACACATTGTCATGACGTCATTGTCTCGGGAGACCACACAGCCGATTACATTTACTCATCGCTTCTCCATACCGAAGTGTCAATATTTGTTTTCCCACTCGAAGACGACCACTGAATCACCTAAGCCCTCGTTGTCACACGCACACAGCCGCTGTTTTCCCAGTGTCCACAAATCCCGTTCTGTCTGTTTGTCCTCTGAGATTCCGCGAGTCGTATTGTTTATGAGGACCCCTAGGTGGCAGCAGCGTGTGACGCAAGACTCGGCAGGCGCGGCCATCTGTGTGCGTTGTCATCTTGTTGTTTGGCTTGAATTAAAATGTTGTGTTCTTCTGGTGAACAACCACCGACCTTTGTAGCTCATTTTAGCCACCTCAGTATTGTATTTGTTATAGTTCAGGGTTAAGTTTATGGCCGTTGTAATTATAATAAAATAATAAAAATAAAATTACTTCTTCTGAGTCAGTATCGTCAGAGAATACAAGCACAGTCACATAAGAAAACAAAAGCATTAAGCAGCAGCGTAGTTGTGTACTCATGCAGTCATGTACGTCCACCGGTACTATTTTATTTCATATTTATTGCCAGATATATTATAAATCAATGTTTTTCTTTGTGAAAGATGATCAAATGATTGACAACCAGTTACAACTTACAATATATCTAGTAACCAAATATGTATAGTAAAATTTCAGTTACGGTAAAATATATAAACCTAAAGTAAACAATGTAAACACAGATTAAAATAAAATATAATAAATTATGTCTGTTGATTCTTATTACGTTTTTCATTTTTTTTTAATTATGCTTATAAATTTACCTTTTCTGGGACTTGTTAGCAACAACTTTCTTTCCCTTTGAATATTTGTTGGTGTAACCTGCCTTTGACTAGCGCAAAATTGTACCGTAAATTGTATGTAATTGTATTTATTAATTATCCTTGGTGTAAACAGCACATAAACATTATGTAGTAATAATAATAATTAATAATACAATTAATTGGTGCCTGAATCAATGAGATTACATGTAACTGTTTAGAATTGTAATTATAGATTAAAATAAAATATATTATAAAATGTATACCATGAAATCATAATTATAATATTCCTGACATAATAAGCATAAGCAATAAAAATAAATAAGTGAATTAAACAAATTTAAGCGACCAGATAACAATAATACTTAATTAAAATATGGATAAGCACATTTTATAAAGTCCATTAAAACAAAATTATGATCATATTATAAAACTGCAGATTGTGCATGGTTCAGAAATATTGCCACCGGATTGTGTGACCGTTAGTTGGTGATTGTATCCCTGTTGTACAATGCTAAAGCAGTGAGTTTCAGAACGTCACAGTGGTAATTACGTGGCTGTTGTTTATGCTGTCTCCCTTATTGGTAATTGCCTATCATCGTCCCAACGGGAATCGGAAATCCACAACTGTGGAACTAGTCAATTGATCATATGGGTCATTCACAAACAGTTGCCTCAATACATTGTCAATGTTTGTTCTGGTAGATCCCATTTCTCTGCCAGCACTGCTGTTATTTTACGTGTGTTTATTTACTTTGCTGGGCTGGCAGCGTTGTGCGTTGTCCCTTCTTATTCCCAGGGCACGTGTCGCAGCCTTGTCCCATCTGTTGTTTCAAAAAACACCATGCTCGCTCTCGGTGTCTGTCACAATAGCAAGCTCGTTCTGGCAGCAGTGGAGATGTCATCATCTAGGATGGTGCATTGTGGGAGGAGTCTCATTGCTCCAATCTACTGTATATACAGCTCTGTTAATAAGATATAGAACTGCTTAATAATGGGTAATCGTTGACTGAATATGGATTGACTGAATGTGGATGAAGTTCTGCTGATTGTTGATCCATTTGGAAGAAAAACTTACCCAACCAAGCAAACCACTCTCAGTGTATTTGTTAAATATCTCTGGACTCCACATGTCTGATTTTGTACATCTTATTGTTACATATGCCTGTCATAATCTTTCATCCAGCTGGTTCCTTGCTGTTTAGAGATGAGGATTAGGTTCGAGGTTGGTGCACAGTTGTTTCTATTCCTGCCCTGCACTGTTTCATACAAACAACCCCCCTCTCCAACTTTCAAAGTCATTGTTTCTTTGATATGTCAGTAGTCGGCCTGTCATCTTCTCTGTTCCTGTAGCTCTCATGTTTCTCTGTGTCTGCTTGCTTTGGCAGTTGCTGTGACATCACACGTCTGTAGACTATGACATCACATCTTATATAATAGCAAAGACTCTAAAATCCGGGTAATATCAGAACAATTCTAAAATCCTGGCAACTGACATGAGTTGTAAATTTTACAATGACAACTGTGTAACACGGTGACAACTGCGTAACACAATGACAACTGTGTAACACGGTGACAACTGTGTAACACACAGAGTGACAGTGGGTGTTAAACAAACGCCACTTCACGGAGCACGGCTGGCTGCTTTGAAATATTGATTTCACTGTTGACGTCCACCATAGACTCCTTCTCTCATTCACTCGCAACTTCCTGGCTAAATGGAAGCAATGCTCAATCGTCATGGAAACGCACATTGAGTGTGCGGAGTGGGGCGCGTGCTACGTAGACGCGTTGTCAGAATGCGCGCATCCAGTGGCTCGACTTCCTGTGTCGTCCAAATGATTGATGCACGCGCCGCATTCGGTGGTCGCGCGCACTTTTGATGTGCTATGTTTGGACAGAGCACGTGTGTTTGTGTATGAAAAATGAAACGTCAACATATAGTCCTCGATCAAGAAGTCGGTTTTAAATGTAGTCGAGTAAGCAATGTCATTTTGAGCTTAGGCCATTTCAGTCATCCCAAGTTGCCTTAGTTTATTCGTGGGTGTACGCAGAGGTGTACAAATACAAATAATTGGCTGAATGCTTCCCAGAGTGTTTTAGATTGTGTTTTAATAGAATTCTGCTGTGGGACAAGGTGTAAAATGCAGTAGAGTCTTATGGACAGACAGCTGTGATCTCTAAGAAATTATCTTTACTGTTTTATTGATTACTGAACATTCTCAAGGATAATTCTTTTTCATACATTTTATTGGTTTTTATTTTATTCGGTAACCATGAACACAAAAATACGTTAAAATGCACAGATTTATCTACTGACCTGTCCACCCATCTTTTTGACTGCCAAAGTTAATTTTGAAAATTTGAGAGGATGGGTAAAAAATGTATATCTTTCATGTTGTGCTTGTTTAAACGGGATTGTGTTCACACACGCTGGAACTCATGGATCTAAAAGGACAGTTTGGACTGGGGACAGTTTAATGGGGGGACACAGGGAGCTCCACACCCAACCCCTTCCACAGGACCAGCTGGCCCTCCCAGAACAGGGATCAGAGGGAAGGGAAGACAAGGAGCAGTTCCAGGTTGCTTCCCATGTGGGACACCTGCTGCTCCTTCCCCTCTCAACCTGGGAATGGATCCCTCTGATCCCTCCTCTGTTGTTCCCTGGGTGGGCATCTGGTTTTTGGGGGAGAACCCTCTTGTGCCTCCCCCCACTGTCCTCAAGAGATGGGAGGAATTCTACCCTGTAATTGTTGCTATTTTGTAAATAGTTGTACTCAATTGCACTGATCGCAATGGTAAAGTAACTGAATATGCAGTTAACTTACCTAATTAATCGTAATAATCTTACCTCAAGATCTTACCTCAAGTCTGGTCAATAGTTGCCCAAGATTGAGCATTGAGACCGTCTCAAGGTTTATTTTCTGATGATGCAGTTTCTCTATTCTTTTATTTATGCTTTTGTCCGATTTACATAGTCAAGGCTGATTAATTTGATTTTTTTTTAATTATACATGTATAGATCTAGGTGGGCTCTCCAATGTCTTCGGGAGCATGATTTAATTTCATTTATTGTTGTGGCCTGAATGGTGTCATCTGACAAAGAATTCCACACTTTACCACTCGGGTCGAGAAGAAGTGGTGGCCTGTTGCACTCTAATACTGATGCACTGGTTACAGTTTCCTTGTAAATATTGATGTTGTCCATATCACTAATGTAGTTACTGTAGTTACAGCAAGAGTATCATAAGTATTACTGTGATATCATGATAATATCAGGGAGTACTAAATGCCTGGGTTGTCCTTATCACTATATATCTAATGCAATACTACAGTAAAATATCATACGTATTACTGTAGTATTGTGGTAATATGGGGGAGTAATAAATGCCTGGGAAAGACAGTCCCAAAGTGAACTGCCACTGCCTGGTCTTACAGAAGTTGAGTCACAGAATCATGAATGCCGTGCATTGTGGATAGCTGTTAAAGGGATACTCCAGTCAGTGAGAGATTCACAGCATTTACTTACATCTGTATGATATATTGGTTGTGCATAGTAATTGTGCACAAAGATCGTTAATATACAAATAATTATAGTATAATTGTACCAGAAACACTCCATAATTGTACCAGAAACACTGCCATCTTGAGACTTATGCGCCAGTGACGTAAACTGCTTACCTCACTGGCGCATGCAAGTTCGAACATTCTATGTCTGTCCAATGGTATTTAATCTATCCAGTACGTCGCAGATTGCTTATGTCACTAGCGAAGATTCCGCCAATCCTGGCCTTTTTCAACAATGCGCCAGTGACGTCAACTATTTGGCTTACATCACTGGCGTATAAGTCTCAAGATGGCAGCGCCCTGAATCTAAGATAGCATGTTTTTGATACCGTTAAACTATAACTAATTGTTTATTAACGATCTTTGTACACACTTACTAGGTACTACAACCAATATATTATACATATGTAAGTTAATACTGTAAACCTCTCACTGACTGGAGTATCACTTTAATATTAGCTTGACAAATGAGAAAAAAATTAATATGAGTATATATATACAGTGTATAAATAAAAAGCATGTTTTGCTAACAGTCAATGTTTCATTGTACTATCAATGAAAACTACTGATAATTAAAATTACTTCTGACAGATTATACACATTACTGTCCCATACCTGTGTGTGGACCTTTTGTGGCTACACCCTGCTCCCTGTGTTCCCCCTCCCACCCCCACCCCCATTCCAACACACCTACCCCAACAATGGTTCTTGTCCCTCCAACCAAACCCACCCCTGTCAACCCCATACAAAGCCTGCCTACAGTACCCCTTCCCTGTGTTTCCCCACCCCATCCTTCATCCCCAAGTAAACACACCCAGCTGTGCAGTGTCCCACTCCATAAGCAAAGCTGCCCCAGCCCAGCCAAACGGATCCCATCTTCCCTCCCCGCTCCCATAAATGTTCCTTGTTTAGTCAACATCTGTCAATGGGGCAGAACAGGGCTACAGTGATTACCCCCAGAGGTGGGGGTGTCACCCCAGGGTTGACAGGCTTCACCCAGCACTGCACTGGATGGACTCCAGCTGTCCACCACACTACCACAGCACACAGCTAGTCACCCACACACTACCACAGCACACAGCTAGTCACCCACACACTACCACAACACACAGCTAGTCACCCACACACTCCCACAGCACACAGCTAGTCACCCACACACACCTACAGCACACAGCTAGTCACCCACACACTACCACAGCACACAGCTAGTCACCCACACACTACCACAGCACACAGCTAGTCACCCACACACTCCCACAGCACACAGCTAGTCACCCACACACTCCCACAGCACACAGCTAGTCACCCACACACACCACAGCACACAGCTAGTCACCCACACACTACCACAGCACACAGCTAGTCACCCACACACTACCACAGCACACAGCTAGTCACCCACACACTACCACAGCACACAGCTAGACCCCCACACACACAGTAGTCACCCACACACTCCCACAGCACACAGCTAGTCACCCACACACTCCCACAGCACACAGCTAGTCACCCACACACTACCACAGCACACAGCTAGTCACCCACACACTACCACAGCACACAGCTAGTCACCCACACACTACCACAGCACACAGCTAGTCACCCACACACTACCACAGCACACAGCTAGTCACCCACACACTACCACAGCACACAGCTAGTCACCCACACACTACCACAGCACACAGCTAGTCACCCACACACTACCACAGCACACAGCTAGTCACCCACACACTACCACAGCACACAGCTAGTCACCCACACACTACCACAGCACACAGCTAGTCACCCACACACTACCACAGCACACAGCTAGTCACCCACACACTACCACAGCACACAGCTAGTCACCCACACACTACCACAGCACACAGCTAGTCACCCACACACTACCACAGCACACAGCTAGTCACCCACACACTACCACAGCACACAGCTAGTCACCCACACACTACCACAGCACACAGCTAGTCACCCACACACTACCACAGCACACAGCTAGTCACCCACACACTACTACATCACACAGCTAGTCACCCACACACTACCACAGCACACAGCTAGTCACCCACACACTACCACAGCACACAGCTAGTCACCCACACACTACCACAGCACACAGCTAGTCACCCACACACTACCACAGCACACAGCTAGTCACCCACACACTACCACAGCACACAGCTAGTCACCCACACACTACCACAGCACACAGCTAGTCACCCACACATACTACCACAGCACACAGCTAGTCACCCACACACACTCCCACAGCAAACAGCTAGTCACCCACACACATTACCACAGCCCACAGCTAGTCACCCACACACATGTGCACCATGACTGGTGAATCATGCATTATGACCTATGGATCATGTACCATGAGTGGTAAATCATGCATTATGACCTATGGATCATGCACCATGAGTGGTAAATCATGCATTATGACTTATGGATCGATCATGCACCATGAGTGGTGGATCATGCATTATGACCTATGGAGCATGCACCATGAGTGGTGGATCATGCATTATGACTTATGGATCGATCATGCACCATGAGTGGTGGATCATGCATTATGACCTATGGAGCATGCACCATGAGTGGTGGATCATGCATTATGATTTATGGAGCATGCACCATGAGTGGTCGATCATGCATTATGACCTATAGATCATGTATCATGAGTGGTAAATCATGCATTATGACTTATGACTCATGCGCCACCAGTCACACATGTATTGTTCTTTCATTAGGTCCTGTTGTAAATAAACCAGCCACTCTGTGTCACTCCAGATCAGTGGGTGTAAGTCTAGGGAAGATACCCCATGGGGGTTTGGGAATGGAGGCAGTCTCCTGGGACAGTGCCTGTGGTTAGGAGGGTCACCAGACCTGTCAAGACCTGTGACAACATTTGCACAGTTGTCTTTGATGTGACAGAATTACAGCCTCTGGAGTAGCCATGTGGCCGCTGGGTGACGCAACAGAAGGGGTGGGGTGGTTTATAGTGGTCCAGGGACTGGGGCTGGGGACAGGCTACTGTGTCACCATCACAAAATTATTTTATCAGTCACAGCAGACAGTCACACGGATAATAATTACCAATCACAACAGGCATAGGTAATTAGGTATTGATAGTATTTACCTAGTACAAGATATAAAAACAAGGATCCTATCATGACAAGAGACAGAAACAAAAATAATATTTACCATTTGGAAAAGTCAGTGCATTGTAACAATGATACAAAAGAGAATTGATCAAGGATATAATATGAGTAAATATTACTAAAGAACAGGGGTAGAATCTACCTACCAACACAGACAGGAACAAGGGTACAAGCTACCCACCAGTAGACACAGAAGTCTACATGGAACAAGAGAATTGAGATTACCCATGATTGTCACCCAGAGTGGACAGAGACCTTCAGTTAATTGTCACCCAGAGTGGACAGAGACCTTCAGTTAATTGTCACCCAGAGTGGACAGAGACCTTCAGTTAATTGAAACAATGTCACCCAGAGCGGACAGAGACCTTCAGTTAATTGTCACCCAGAGTGGACAGAGACCTTCAGTTAATTGTCACCCAGAGTGGACAGAGACCTTCAGTTAATTGAAACAATGTCACCCAGAGTGGACAGAGACCTTCAGTTAATTGTCACCCAGAGTGGACAGAGACCTTCAGTTAATTGAAACAATGTCACCCAGAGTGGACAGAGACCTTCAGTTAATTGAAACAATGTCACCCAGAGTGGACAGAGACCTTCAGTTAATTGTCACCCAGAGTGGACAGAGACCTTCAGTTAATTGAAACAATGTCACCCAGAGTGGACAGAGACCTTCAGTTAAACAATGTCACCCAGAGTGGACAGAGACCTTCAGTTAATTGAAACAATGTCACCCAGAGTGGACAGAGACCTTCAGTTAATTGAAACAATGTCACCCAGAGTGGACAGAGACCTTCAGTTAATTGTCACCCAGAGTGGACAGAGACCTTCAGTTAATTGAAACAATGTCACCCAGAGTGGACAGAGACCTTCAGTTAATTGTCACCCAGAGTGGACAGAGACCTTCAGTTAATTGTCACCCAGAGTGGACAGAGACCTTCAGTTAATTGAAACAATGTCACCCAGAGTGGACAGAGACCTTCAGTTAATTGTCACCCAGAGTGGACAGAGACCTTCAGTTAATTGAAACAATGTCACCCAGAGTGGACAGAGACCTTCAGTTAATTGTCACCCAGAGTGGACAGAGACCTTCAGTTAATTGTCACCCAGAGTGGACAGAGACCTTCAGTATGAAACAATGTCACCCAGAGTGGACAGAGACCTTCAGTTAATTGAAACAATGTCACCCAGAGTGGACAGAGACCTTCAGTTAATTGTCACCCAGAGTGGACAGAGACCTTCAGTTAATTGTCACCCAGAGTGGACAGAGACCTTCAGTTAATTGTCACCCAGAGTGGACAGAGACCTTCAGTTAATTGTCACCCAGAGTGGACAGAGACCTTCAGTTAATTGAAACAATGTCACCCAGAGTGGACAGAGACCTTCAGTTAATTGTCACCCAGAGTGGACAGAGACCTTCAGTTAATTGTCACCCAGAGTGGACAGAGACCTTCAGTTAATGAAACAATGTCACCCAGAGTGGACAGAGACCTTCAGTTAATTGTCACCCAGAGTGGACAGAGACCTTCAGTTAATTGAAACAATGTCACCCAGAGTGGACAGAGACCTTCAGTTAATTGTCACCCAGAGTGGACAGAGACCTTCAGTTAATGAAAAGTCACCCAGAGTGGACAGAGACCTTCAGTTAATTGAAACAATGTCACCCAGAGTGGACAGAGACCTTCAGTTAATGTCACCCAGATGAGAGACCTTCAGTTAATGTCACCCAGAGTGGACAGAGACCTTCAGTTAATTGAAACAATGTCACCCAGAGTGGACAGAGACCTTCAGTTAATTGTCACCCAGAGTGGACAGAGACCTTCAGTTAATGAAAATGTCACCCAGAGTGGACAGAGACCTTCAGTTAATTAAAATGTCACCCAGAGTGGACAGAGACCTTCAGTTAATTGAAACAATGTCACCCAGAGTGGACAGAGACCTTCAGTTAATTGAAACAATGTCACCCAGAGTGGACAGAGACCTTCAGTTAATTGTCACCCAGAGTGGACAGAGACCTTCAGTTAATTGAAACAATGTCACCCAGAGTGGACAGAGACCTTCAGTTAATTGTCACCCAGAGTGGACAGAGACCTTCAGTTAATTGAAACAATGTCACCCAGAGTGGACAGAGACCTTCAGTTAATTGTCACCCAGAGTGGACAGAGACCTTCAGTTAATTGAAACAATGTCACCCAGAGTGGACAGAGACCTTCAGTTAATTGTCACCCAGAGTGGACAGAGACCTTCAGTTAATTGAAACAATGTCACCCAGAGTGGACAGAGACCTTCAGTTAATTGAAACAATGTCACCCAGAGTGGACAGAGACCTTCAGTTAATTGTCACCCAGAGTGGACAGAGACCTTCAGTTAATTGAAACAATTCACCCAGAGTGGACAGAGACCTTCAGTTAATTGTCACCCAGAGTGGACAGAGACCTTCAGTTAATTGAAACAATGTCACCCAGAGTGGACAGAGACCTTCAGTTAATTGTCACCCAGAGTGGACAGAGACCTTCAGTTAATTGAAACAATGTCACCCAGAGTGGACAGAGACCTTCAGTTAATTGTCACCCAGAGTGGACAGAGACCTTCAGTTAATTGAAACAATGTCACCCAGAGTGGACAGAGACCTTCAGTTAATTGAAACAATGTCACCCAGAGTGGACAGAGACCTTCAGTTAATTGAAACAATGTCACCCAGAGTGGACAGAGACCTTCAGTTAATTGTCACCCAGAGTGGACAGAGACCTTCAGTTAATTGTCACCCAGAGTGGACAGAGACCTTCAGTTAATTGAAACAATGTCACCCAGAGTGGACAGAGACCTTCAGTTAATTGTCACCCAGAGTGGACAGAGACCTTCAGTTAATTGAAACAATGTCACCCAGAGTGGACAGAGACCTTCAGTTAATTGTCACCCAGAGTGGACAGAGACCTTCAGTTAATTGAAACAATGTCACCCAGAGTGGACAGAGACCTTCAGTTAATTGAAACAATGTCACCCAGAGTGGACAGAGACCTTCAGTTAATGAAAACAATGTCACCCAGAGTGGACAGAGACCTTCAGTTAATTGAAACAATGTCACCCAGAGTGGACAGAGACCTTCAGTTAATTGTCACCCAGAGTGGACAGAGACCTTCAGTTAATTGAAACAATGTCACCCAGAGTGGACAGAGACCTTCAGTTAATTGTCACCCAGAGTGGACAGAGACCTTCAGTTAATTGAAACAATGTCACCCAGAGTGGACAGAGACCTTCAGTTAATTGTCACCCAGAGTGGACAGAGACCTTCAGTTAATTGAAACAATGTCACCCAGAGTGGACAGAGACCTTCAGTTAATTGAAACAATGTCACCCAGAGTGGACAGAGACCTTCAGTTAATTGTCACCCAGAGTGGACAGAGACCTTCAGTTAATTGTCACCCAGAGTGGACAGAGACCTTCAGTTAATTGAAACAATGTCACCCAGAGTGGACAGAGACCTTCAGTTAATTGAAACAATGTCACCCAGAGTGGACAGAGACCTTCAGTTAATTGTCACCCAGAGTGGACAGAGAGAGACCTTCAGTTAATTGTCACCCAGAGTGGACAGAGACCTTCAGTTAATTGTCACCCAGAGTGGACAGAGACCTTCAGTTAATTGTCACCCAGAGTGGACAGAGACCTTCAGTTAATTGTCACCCAGAGTGGACAGAGACCTTCAGTTAATTGTCACCCAGAGTGGACAGAGACCTTCAGTTAATTGTCACCCAGAGTGGACAGAGAGAGACCTTCAGTTAATTGTCACCCAGAGTGGACAGAGACCTTCAGGTAATTGAAACAATGTCACCCAGAGTGGACAGAGACCTTCAGTTAATTGTCACCCAGAGTGGACAGAGACCTTCAGTTAATTGAAACAATGTCACCCAGAGTGGACAGAGACCTTCAGTTAATTGAAACAATGTCACCCAGAGTGGACAGAGACCTTCAGTTAATTGAAACAATGTCACCCAGAGTGGACAGAGACCTTCAGTTAATTGTCACCCAGAGTGGACAGAGACCTTCAGTTAATTGAAACAATGTCACCCAGAGTGGACAGAGACCTTCAGTTAATTGAAACAATGTCACCCAGAGTGGACAGAGACCTTCAGGTAATTGTCACCCAGAGTGGACAGAGAGAGACCTTCAGTTAATTGTCACCCAGAGTGGACAGAGAGAGACCTTCAGTTAATTGTCACCCAGAGTGGACAGAGACCTTCAGGTAATTGAAACAATGTCACCCAGAGTGGACAGAGACCTTCAGTTAAATGTCACCCAGAGTGGACAGAGACCTTCAGTTAATTGAAACAATGTCACCCAGAGTGGACAGAGACCTTCAGTTAATTGAAACAATGTCACCCAGAGTGGACAGAGACCTTCAGTTAATTGTCACCCAGAGTGGACAGAGACCTTCAGGTAATTGTCACCCAGAGTGGACAGAGACCTTCAGTTAATTGTCACCCAGAGTGGACAGAGACCTTCAGTTAATTGAAACAATGTCACCCAGAGTGGACAGAGACCTTCAGTTAATTGTCACCCAGAGTGGACAGAGACCTTCAGTTAATTGTCACCCAGAGTGGACAGAGACCTTCAGGTAATTGTCACCCAGAGTGGACAGAGACCTTCAGTTAATTGTCACCCAGAGTGGACAGAGACCTTCAGGTAATTGTCACCCAGAGTGGACAGAGACCTTCAGTTAATTGTCACCCAGAGTGGACAGAGACCTTCAGTTAATTGAAACAATGTCACCCAGAGTGGACAGAGACCTTCAGTTAATTGAAACAATGTCACCCAGAGTGGACAGAGACCTTCAGTTAATTGTCACCCAGAGTGGACAGAGACCTTCAGGTAATTGAAACAATGTCACCCAGAGTGGACAGAGACCTTCAGTTAATTGAAACAATGGTATACGTTTTATCTGTGTTTAATCTACACATATGAGATGTGTGTTGATTTGTGTTTAACACATCCACACAGCTCTGGTTGGTGAACTCAGTCGATGGTGTAACCCTTCCTGTGAGAATAAACCATGTGTTCCATGTAATCTGCACTGGTCATTCACGGATGCTTACTTGTCTTTACTCATGTCATGGTACAAATTCACAGCTTGTGATTTTACATATCTGAGGTGGCAATGTAGCAAAATGACTTGCTCCTGTGGTCAGTTGAGTGGTCACTTTGAAGACAACTAAAGAGGAATGTTGAGAGTCTGGTGAGAGTGTTTAGTATCCAATGATGATGTAACCACAGGCTGGGATGTAGCAGATGACACTAACTATCTGTCTCCCAGCTGGAGCAGGCTTCAAGCTGTTAATCTCTACAGGTCACTCTGGCTACCTGATACAGCCAGACATGTTCTGACCATGTCTGACCACTGGCTACTGCAGTGTCTGACCACCACCTGGCCAGAGTTTGACCAGTTCTTATGTCATGGTTAGAACCACGAGCAGTTGCTCACTGGACTGTTGGTTTCTGGACAAATGCTCCCTGGACAGTTGGTCATCAGTGACATGTAGACAGACGGTGGACATTAGTTAACCTTCATAAAATATGAAGAAAATTTGAATTTAATTTTGGTGGTCAGAATTGTGCAGTTACAAATCCAATGAAATGTTGTGTAAACATAATGTTTGTAACTTAATTTGTATATAATTGGATGACTGTTTACACATTCGGAGAGATGCCTTATGTGTCAAGTTGTACCAGTAATATTTAGAACCGTGAACAAAGAAGACATCAAGATAACCAGTTACTTGGTCCAAAAATTACACTTACATTTCTATCATTATTAGCAACAGCTCAATACAATAATAACAAATTTACGGTTACCGGTACCTCAAAATTGTTCAATGAGCAATTTTTAATGGAAAGTCCGCCATTAAACATAATCTGTTGTCAAATGTAAGTAAATTGGTCAAAATTGCAAAGAAATTCCGTCATGTCACTGGGGACACTATTTCCGTGACACATCAGCACAAAGTGAAACCCCCAAAGCTGTTACCAAGGAGGGTTTCGTGTAATACCACTATGACATTGGGTCACTGCATCATCAATGTGTCATTGTGTCACTAGTTTATCTGTGTGTCATGTTGTCCCCATTTTATCGGTGCATCTCCAGTGTGTCATCTGTGCAATGTGTCTCGCATATTTTAGTGTATCACTACGGTGTCATGGTGTCACCAGTGTTTTGTTTCATCACCAACATGTCTATATGTCACTGTGTCATCTTTATGTCACCATTATGTCACCACAGTGTCACTGACTTATCGTACTGTCTGTTGTCTTTGCAGGAGAAAAGTCTGGAGATTCAGAGCAAACTTCTCGCAACGACACCAAAGAAAGGAAAAACCCAAGGTTTGTCATTTCAAGCCATTATTACAAATTAACCTACCCCGGGGTACCTCTAGACGCCCGCTATAAACCTTGTCAGTGAATAACTGACCTGTCAGTTCACTTTGGATAACTTGATTTGGAGAGGCATTGAAATATCCGCGGAAAGTCACATTCAAAAAGGCTGCAACACACTTCGTAATTTTCTGAAAGCTTTTCCGGATTCCGTTTCATGCGACGTGATAGCTTATGTCCGTGTATTATATTGATGTTATAAACAGCGCTACAGACAATGTGTTTTCTGTCTATGTCAGTCGAGACATCACCGCAGATATAGATATGTATTGTGGCGAGTGTAAACAATAGATAACTGTCTGTATTGTTTGTGGGAAACTAAGGGCAAGTTAATGAGTCCCACTCCTGGAGGAAGGAGGTATTATTTAGCTGTCATTAAGTGCCCCTCCCAGCCACCCTGTTATTTCCCATTAGTTCCCTGTTCTCCCCTGAGTCCGGGGTTATGTAAGCCCACTCTACTGAGGCTGGGAAGTCACTAGTGGCTAATGAAGCTTCTGGTGCTGATAATCCAAATTGTCGGTCAGTTTTGTTTGTGGCCAGCAAGTGATGTGTGGGGGGGGCAGAAATACTGACTTCCAGTGACTGATTGAGTAGGCTTATCACAGGCCCTGGGGCGCCAGTGGGGCATGTCTGGGGGCAATTTACAGCCTGTGGTGGAACAACCTTGAGGGGTTGTTTTGTCTTTGTGGCTGGCCCCAAGGGGTGGAGCAGTGCTGTCTTGTTATTTACCCATGTTGATACCCCTGTCGGGATATTACCCCTTGTAAATAAGTTCAAGAAATGCATAGCTAAATACTTTATAATATTGTATAATTTATAACTATTCTGATCCACTGAATTGAATTTACATATTTAACTGATGAATTAGTCAGGATCAGCCACCTCAGTAATATTATAAAAATTGCTCTGTCGCATGCCGGAAGCAAGACCCTACCCGCAAGAAGATAATTATTCAGAACCCTAATACATTTTGGTTAAAACAAATACAATAATTGCATTTTTTTAAATATAAACAGTAAGGAATTTGTGTCTGTTGAACATTTGAACTATTTAGTGTCAAATGTATGTTATATTTACTTGCATACATAAATAGTTTATCTCTACAGTGAATGTCACGGCCAGTCTCTGTGTGAACACAAAGCCTAATTGAGGAGCTGCCATTTATATTTTATTTATGAAACCAAAGCCAGAGTATTAATTGCAGTGCAAACATTTTCAGCCGCACTCGAAATACCCCCCTATCAGATTCTTCTTGTTGTCACCGTATTGAGATATCAGCATATCGTGTTATTTTCACCTGGTTGTGTGATCGATATCTTTGGGTGACTAGACAATCCAATTATAAGCCACTCTGTCCCAACCAATATGTTTTCCATTTGTGACAAACGTAGCTCGCCTCCGTATCAGCCGCATCTGAAATCATCATAATCTTGCCAGCGTTAATTATCTACTCAAAAATGCCATCAAGTTCAAACGCAGCTTGACATTTCTGCGAGGGTTTACTGGGCCACTGACATTTGTGGAAGCCAGCGCCAATCCACAAGGTCTTGCCCCTCATTGTGTTGTTGGCTTCTCCGTGGGGAGATGTGTTCACGCAAGCCTTTCCTTCCACACAGCCCCGCTATGATGAGTTGGTAGATAACAATTAGTTAATTGCTGTTTGTAGGCAGCTATTGGCAGAAGCGCCTGTGAAGGGTATTGATGTGAGCCTGTGTGATACTATGATCACTGTTAGACACACCGCAGTGACGCGAGCGACGTTTTAATTATTCATGTACAGTGTTTTACGGTACAAAGGACCGAGCGAATCATTTCGGCTGTATTTGTGGGTGGAACAAGAGATGGTCGCAGTCATTATCATTTCTCGAAGGTCCAAGGGCTTGAAAATGGGGCAGCGTGTGTTCCATATAGGGTACTCATTAGAGAGCAGAGGTAATGGCCCTAGAAGGGGTTTGGCAATGTTGTCGTCAATGTGAAGGGAAATGTGTCCAATATCAAATTGCTAGATTTGTCTCTTGTGGGTACATTTTGGCTTCCCCTGTAGCCAGTCCCCCTGAGGCAACCAGGGAATGTCTGTCTGAGGCACCAGTGGCTCTATCAGCTGCTGTAGGGTAAACATTGCCCTGGAGGTTGGGCCCTGTCAGGGGTGCATGAGGACTGGGGATTATCACCCTGCTGGGGTGCTTAGTGGAGTTCTTATTGCTCTGTAGTACTAATATTAGTGGTGCCAGGACTAGTGAAGTGAAGGCTTGGATCTTAATTAGGTGATGGGTCTGTAGTGTCACACATGCATGTAGGCACACATGCATGTAGGCACACATGCATGTAGGCACACGTGCATACATACACACGTGCATGCACACACGTGCACACACACACACACACACACACACACAAATACACACATCACACACACACACACACACACAACACACACACACACACACACACACACACACACACACACACACACACACACACACACACACACACACTACACACTCACTCACACACGCACGCATGCACAAACACTGTGCATGCACACACACACACACACACACACACAACACACACAACACACACACACACACACACAACACACACATATACACACACAGTAACTCGCACACACGCACACATGCACAAACACACGCATGCACACACACACACGCACGCACACACACACACACACACACACACACATATATATACACACACACACAGACACACACACACACACACACACACAACCACATGCATGCACGCACGCATCGCACGCACGCACACACACACACACACACACACACATCCTCTATCCTGTTGTTTGCCCTACTGTTTATCTCCCATCTCTGTCAGATCTGGCAGCATTTGTCACATCACATCACATCACATCAGCAGGTGACACTGCAGAAACAAGCCCCGAGTGAAGTGAATGTCCCAACACTGGCAAAAGACACACCTGTCACCAGCTGTGACACGAGTCCCCACCTGACACACCTCTGTTTGCTCTGAGTAGCGGCTTTGTGCTCCTTGTCTAGTCTTCCAGTTGTTTCTGGTGACAAGGACACTTGCCTGGGGTGATACCTCAGCCAAATAGCTGCTGTCCTCTCAGTAGGGTGCCCCTGTTTATGTTAGCAATGTTTGTTGACATTTGCTGACAGTAAGCTGACGTCTATAAGACTGTAACCAGTGTCATTATCTGTGTTAGCCTCCTGTAGCTTCACTCATAACTACAGCCCATTGAATGGCCTTCCCAGTCAATGAGGTGGGCTACTGTTTGTATATTAGGCCAACATTTTGATGTTAATTGATTTCTGAACATATTTCTGAATGTCACCATTGTGTAATGAGAAATAATTGTTTGCGGTTTGAAATGATATTTCCCACTTCGAGCAGACTCTAACCATGTGAGCGACAGATGACATGACCTTGCACTTAATGTTGACAATAGACGGGCTCTCACTGGAGAGTCTTTAGGTATGTAAAAAGGCGTCTGTTCCAGTCTGGTTACTAGCTGCAAATATTATGGGTGATTACTGCAGATAGTTTAACTACAGCGAGATATTGTGATAGTGGTATTACTATTGCAGTAGTATCATGATGGTATAATAACAGTTGCGATAGCGTCACAACAATGTACGGGTGCACTTTGGACTTGGATGTATATGATTCAGAAAATGGTGAATCAATGAAAGATATTGGTAGCAGTACGCTCATGCTGATGTTAGATAGGTAAATAAATAAAATTAAAAAATTAAATTAAAATGTGTGTTCATGAACTTGATTTATATCATACAAGTACACCTTTTGATGTCTTTGCTAGGGTCTTCACTATCTATATTTGAGTGTACTGTCAATGATAAACTACCATTATTTACCAGTGTCATTTTAATGTTGTCCCTGGTAAAGACACACATGTTTCTGTTTTCTGCAGACAAAGATCACGACGGACGTATGTCATTCACGTGCAGATTCCCACCTGCATCTTGGACACAGGCACAGGACTACTTCCAGACCAACTGACCCCTCTGTCCACAGACTCTTGACCACCACAGACACTTTCACAGGAAACACCAGAGACAGCTGTCACTTCTGTCACACAACTGCATGACAACACAGGCCACAGTCACCACTCGTTCACCATCCCCCACAAATAGTATAATTGTGTGGACTGTGTTATTGTCTATTTCTATTAAAAAAATTATTCACTAGGTGGCACCACTGTAATCACTTATTTTCCCCACTGCATGTGGCGAAGATCAGATCTAGTAAATCTTAACATATTTTAGGACTTTGTGGACTATGGATAACTCTCTTTCAATCAGTCATTATGTTTGAACAATATAGTAAATTGCATTGTTATAATTATAAACCTGAATTGATTTTGGTTTCTGACTTGCAAAGTGTATACAACCAGCTTCATTGTAAGATTTCCACAGTGTCAGAACCAGGCAAGCACAATTTTAAATAATAGTTTGGTTAATAACTTAATAAAACATAATTTATCGTCTCTGTTATGATATAATAATATACTATCATGTGACAGAAAACTTAAATAGAACCCTATCAAGATAGTAGATTGTGTGTTGCTGTATATATGTAAACCAACAGATATTGTCTGTGATGGTGTCCCGGTTTACTGGGAAAAGCACACCCAGCAAGTGAGTGGCTCGGTCATCCTGTCTATGTCAGACTTGGGGTGACCACTGATGGTACTTGCAGTCAGAATGACCCCAGTGAAGACATTGACTACAGAATCACCAGTGTTAATGTTGATACAGGCTCAGAGTGTGGTCGTTTGTTAGAAACCTTACCTGTATCATATGCACGTGGTGATTTGAGATCATAAAAATATATGACCAAGGAGAAGTCGTGTTTGTAATTGAAGTATGATTAATACAGGTAAATTTGTTAGTATTTATTGACCACACGGTACTTTTGTTGAGCCAGATGGACAGATGGATGCTCACATTAGCAATCTGAGGCAAGCAGACAGACAGACAGACAGACAGACGGAATAAATGATCAGTCAAATGACTTCACGACACTACAGTTGTATGTGTGTGTTGTTCACCTGTGTGTTATGATTGAGTACAACACCGCACGTGGTCATGTGTTATAATCACCCTTCTACACTGACCACAAGTGTAGGGTAACCTGATCTCTGATGGTCAACCACCCTAATGGTCAAGTATGTTGTCATCACAATATGATTATGATAGTGTCTGCATAGCGATCATGTATGTATTAGGTCACCAGTCTATAAGTGACCTGTTTCTAGTGACCGTGGGAGGTACAGTTCTCAGAATCGGATCCTATACAGACTAAACACATATTTAGTTTCATAAAAGAACATAGCATTGCAAACTGTAGAGATTCCAACCAGAATCTTTATATTTTTATATCAGTTATTTGTTTCCACATATCGATTAAATTGAAGAAGTAATTTTGTTTGTTAGCGGCCATGTTTGACAAAGTCGCCTTTTTTATATTTCTGACAAGGAGTAACCTATTTTGTTTGTTAAAGCTTTTCCAGAGACCTTTGTGGGTGATCTTGTGGAAGTATCATGCTGTTGATGAAGGAATGGGCTGACTTGAACGTTGTCTTATATTTGTTAATTATGTTATATGTCCGGCAAGTGATCTTGCCTTATGTCGTGGTCTTGTAGATTTCATTTGCCGTAGACCACATGCCGTGTAATTACTTGTGTTTGTGCGTGTGTATAATTAACGGTTGCCTTGTTCTTTCGATTTGACATGCACGTGTTATGTGTGCATGGTCGTATGTGATCTGATTGTGTATTTATTACAAGTGACGATGTGGAGGTTTGCTGCAAGAGATTGTTACGTGCCATCTTCGTAAGGGCACAGAAATATGTATGACATAATACTGCAAATTTGGATCATACTGAATACTTTCTCTGGGTACACTCAAAATAGCAAGAAAAAAGTTCTGATTGATGGATAACTGTTATTAATTAATGAGAACATGCATAAACGAAGGATCTGAGTACTGAATTTGCTTTACAATAGTAGGTTTATCCCAGAAGTATTTTTTATTGACAGGACATGCCTTAATCATAAAAGATAAATGAAAACAAGCTTCCTGTGATTCACTTTGATTAGGTATTAACTACAACATGTTAAACTGGTTGCTGCATTATTATACCATGTTTTTCCATAACAAGCCAGTGTCTTGAAAAATATTTTTGATCTCCGTTTTCTCCCTCTCTCCCTCTCTCCCTCTCTCTCTCCCTCTTCCCTTCTCCCTCCCCTCTCTCCCTCTCTCCCCTTCTCCCCTTCTCCCTCGCTCCCTCCGTCTCCCTCCTGTCTTGCTCTCTGTCTCTCACCAGTTCTCCATCTGTCTTGTTGTTTCTCTCTTCTCTCTCTCTCTCTCTTCTTCTCTCTCTCTTCTCTCTCTCTCTCTCTCTCTCTCTCTCTCTCTCTCTCTCTCTCTCTCTCTCTCTCTCTCTCTCTCTCTCTCTCTCTCTCTCTCTCTCTCTCTCTCTCTCTCTCTCTCTCTCTCTCTCTCTCTCTCTCTCTCTCTCTCTCTCTCTCTCTCTCTCTCTCTCTCTCTCTCTCTCTCTCTCTCTCTCTCTCTTCTCTCTCTCTCTCTCTCTCTCTCTCTCTCTCTCTCTCTCTCTCTCTCTCTTCTCTCTCTCTCTCTCTCTCTCTCTCTCTCTCTCTCTCTCTCTCTCTCTCTCTCTCTCTCTCTCCCCCCCCCCCCCCCCCCTCTCTCTCTCTTGCTCTCTTAACTTTCCCTCTATTAAATCTCTCCCTCTCTCCCTCTCTCTCTCTGTTAGAACTGTGTACGGTGACGTCATCCGACAAACGTGTCACCAATCGTACCTATGCTGCAAGAGCAACATGGTCTTGACAGAATAGTTGACATGGACATTACGAACTGTGTACATGTAGTTATATTGTGTGTGATTTATTGCCGTAGATGTCCTCGTGTTGTCGCCACGTTATTGTGTTGTCAACTGTTTGTTTATTTATTCTTAGTTGTTTCTGTGAGCACATTCCAGAGAACGTGTATTTGGGCGTTTCATAGATAGTCTGACAGCGGGTGCTTGCATCGAGTTAGAGGGTATTAAATATTATTTTGCCAATATGTATGCCACATCGGTCACGAGTTGAACACGTGATGCTTTATCTGAAATCAAGATGGCGTCGTGTCGATGCCAGCTCGGAAGTGCTATATCAAGACGAGTATTGGATTTGCTGAATGAATACAACTTGTTATTCCAACGAGAAGTGTGTTGCGTGTTGTGTTTGTTATTCGTTTCGTTAAAAACGAAGGTGTTCTTGTTTGGTTCGTCTCAAGCTTACCTCCTACGACGTTAGGAACATATTGTCAGTGTATCTGGACTCTTTCTGCACATAACGCGCGAACACACACACACGCGAGCACACAGTTTATGCGTAGAAACCGGGTATTGGTCCTATTGACACATAATAATTATTTTGGATACCCTAGCCGTTGTTAAAATACTGTGGAGGGGCGAGCTTGCGTGCATAGGTCCTGACAGTATGAACGCAAAGCTGTTTATAAATAGAATACTTCCCGGGAATTGTTTGTTGCAGGAAACAATGTCTCACATTCAGACCGATGCGTTATGTAGATTGTACAACTACGATTGGTTGTCGTGAAGTGAGGGTCATACACCCCACCTCGCGGGGGCCGTATCCACTATCTCAAGGCCCTATCTCCCAACGAAATGAATCCTGCGAATATAAATATATTGTAGGCCATGTAGAAAGAATGTATTCTTCTAGAATGGTAATTTGGTATCTTATTATATTGTTGATAATTTGACAGCTTTCTTCCGGTCCCGTTCTTGGTTTGATCATATTAAATTACTAGTAAAAGCGTTTGTATAACAGATGTGTAATAGATATGTCAGCCTTTGCTAATACTCTTTGATTTCGTATTCTTAATACAGATATTCCAACTAGCTGACCCTGGCTTATTTGCTCGCTGGAAGCATAGGACAACGAACACGGTCCTCCATCTTCTCAAGTCATTGGTCGTTGATCTATGTTTACACCGGGTCGATCGTCTCCCTATAAAGCTGGGGATTTAGCACAGTCGAACAATACACTTATAGCAACTGACTTCGCCAGTCGCTACTGCGTCAGCCGTGAACAGCGCAAATCTCCGCCCAGATTTGAAGAGAGACTTAAATAACCCAACATTACCACTTGGCCCGTCCATACTCCGTGGGCGATTTCACTGGCTATATAACGTTAAGAGGAATTTTTGAAATAAAGGGATGTGCCAGATGTATAGAAGAGTAGGTAGTGACGTAATCAGCCGCAGCGACCCCTGGTGCACGAGGATGCCGTCCTCACTCATCGGTAGGATGCCGTTCTCTCGATTTATCTCCCCATGTAACAAATGTACTTTCATTCGCCATCCGCCAACTCTGACAGGTGATCCCCATTCTTCCCCTCCACAGTTCCCTAGGGTTCCTGGTGCTTCCTTGTCAGGTGATGTTTGTTGCAGGTTTCCTTATTGGTTCAATTCAATTTACTTTAATATCCTTAAAACAGGATATGCATCGTACAACTCAAGATCGCCTCTATAATATGTAAAGAAAAGATTGTCACAAAATACAGATGAAATTCAAAATGTAACCAAGCAAAAGCAAACCCGTTGACACTAATATCACTTATTTAACATTCTAATTGCCACAGGCACAAATCTCCTGCTGTAGCGAGCCGTTTTTGCATTTTATACAACGATATCTCCTTTGAGACGGAAGAACATGAACATATGTAAAGAGCAGGTGATCAGACTCAGCAGCGACAGCACGAGCTTTCTTCAAGATTGCAAGGTCGGTCATTTGGGACAGCATTGGTAGGTAAACCAATGATCTTGGCAGCAACCAGTGACATTTTTAGAAGCCTGGTAGGTTACTCACGGAAAGAGCAGGATAGTCATAAGTACTGCAATATAAGTTTGTGTCCTATGTGCGAGTTTCATTAGTAAACTAATACGCAGCTGGTTGTCGCCTTCACGTAATTAAAATATCGAACATACATTAATGTTTCTATTTCGAATAAATTTATTAAGACCTTATTATCAATGTTGCACTTAATGAACTTTCACGACCGTGGTATCTAAAAAAAGTAATATGAATTTACTGCAGTGTTTTCCCCCCCCCCCCTTCAAAATGTCATCTGAATTTGACAAACAAATAATCCTGTGACACTTTTTATTTCACCATCAAAGGTGAATATTGATTGCAAACGCAGATTGACTTGATTGGTCTGTGTTTAATTGAATGTCAACAGCGTGCGGGCAAGTTGTCACGCAACGTTTTCTTAAACTGTTATAATAGATTTTTCAACTAAAAAAATCGAGTAATTATTCGCTCGATTTCAAGTTTTAAAACAAAACAGGCCTACATATTGCGTGCCAGTGAAACCTGTATATTTTTTTAATTCAGTTTTCATTAGCACCCAAAATTGAAATATTATATAATATTTCTATATATAACATAGGGCTTACTATTTCACCATGCTCTCATAAACGGTCTAGTCATCTATATGGCCTACCCTCGTTGTAAATGGCAATATCTGCGTGATTTGTTTTACTTGTTACAACGCGTTGAGAAGGTCCCCCAACTAACGCGCACAATGCGCCAATCACACGCCACGCGCGACTCGGCGTCTCAGACCAGCCCGCTACCGCCATCAATCCCCGTCTAATTCGGCGATTTATCGTCGACGCATTCACGCGTGGCCAGTTCCCGGAAATTATCGCTGTAGCCTATTGTCGCCTAGTCCACGCGCGGCGTGACGCGACTACAGACCAGGGTAGATTTCGTCGCGGCATTGTCCGCGCACAGCCCCGAGTCTTCCGCGGACAACGTTCCCGATCGGTGCGATGCTCGCTCGCTGCCTAATTGTTAATTTCCCCCGAAATAATCTCGGTTTGTTGACCGCGGCGCCACGAAAATTCGATATTCATGAACCTCCGATTCGCCGTCGTGGAATACCGAATTATGCGGCGTCCCTTCTTTTGTTACGACCGCTGCGCTTATCGCTGTCGAAGACGAAGCTCCTGGATGTAATGCGGCGAATGTCGTCTGCCGACTTTGGTTTTGGCGCGCAACGCCGCGGGTCGCGCTGGCGCCAATTTCCAAAGCGAGGCGTCGGCGCGCGCGAGATTTCCCGCGGGAAATCGGCGGCGCGCGAGCGTGGACAATCTCATTACGAGGCGATCGGTTATTAAACGCATAATTTCATCGGAGTTTCTTTTTAATTTGGTCTTTCGCATCGGGTTGTTAGTCTTCCCGGCGGACCGCTTCAATCAACGGAGTTCACCTGAACGCCGCTAGTGGCAGACACGGACGCCGGTTTGTGTCGCGGTGTCGTCTGGCAGTCACTTTTATTGACGCCGAGGTCGCCGTGTTTAATTGAATGTCGCCACCGCACTTGCTGTTGTCGTGCTTTGTCGCAGTTTATCGTCATTGTCGTTAATCGGTGCGCGTATGCACGCGTGCGTGGGGAAGTGCGGGCGATGCATGGAAGGAGTACATGTGACCAAGGACATATCTGCGTTGACTGCGAAATTATACGAGAAACAAGCACAATACGTTATTATCATAGTTGTCATCATCAACCAGTGCTGATGGTCCTAGAACAAATGAAACCGAACATAAACACATAATATATTATAGCTTTAACATGTAACGTCGTTGATGTTGGGGTGCGTTTTAACGCTTTCAATGGCACCCCAAACTTGAGATCTCCACCTACATCCATTCATTATTAACACACCCCCTTGATGCTATAAAACATCCAAATCCACCCCTAAGATTTCGAAGTCGTAATTTCAATAACAAAGTTCCAGCACCCATCGTATGCTCTAGGCTTCATTTCGAATCATATAAATACAGTTTCGCTGCCCATTCAAGCGGAACCTGCGGAAAGTATCCGTCAGCGGCGCGCAGTCAACCGTCGTGTCCGCCAAAAAACACCGTCCCGACCGAGCCATGTGCGTCGACGCGTTGTCGCTAACACGACACGAGTTTACGACGTTCGCGGTGCGCAACATCGATTTTGCAATACAGGCGGCGACGGCGGCCCCGAGCTTCGGTCCGCTCGGGCGTGACACTTCCGGTTTGCAAACAAAAACGCGCGGCCGCCAGGAAATTGTCACGACCCGCGAGACGGCGTGCGCACGCGCTATCGTGACACCGTGTTGCGCGTGCGGGATGTCGTAAGGAAGTGACGTCACGTTGATGTCTTCCGCAGAAGACGAGACACGCTCGTGCGAACATGGACGCGAACAGGTCGTTATTTAACGACAGCTGCAAATAATGTGAATTACTGCGTGCCTTTTGTTTGCATTAATTGTTACCTTGTACACGTGCATTTGAAACCCTAAACAAGAAAAAACAATCACTGAAAAAATAGAAAAAATTTGATGTTCTTGTGCCCCACCACATTATCCCCTTTTTATAATATATATATATATATATATATATATATATATATATATATATATATATATATATATATATATATATATATATATAATATTTATTAAGGACATTCATAACTGTGGCGCTTCACAATACATTACTATAAAATATATTAAAAAGAGAATACGTAACATTCGCGTGTACGTCTATCAAACATTATCGAGTTCCTACAATGATAAGACCATTTTATAAGCACCGTTCGATACTCTTTGACATACTGTTTGGGCGGAATTCAGCAGCATCGCAATTACTACGCTAATAGTTTTACTACATGCGTACTAATGCGAAGAAGGCATGTATACATAATTATACATACCAATGATTTTTATAGATCAATATGTGTGTCTTGATACCGATAGTGTTTGGTTCGAACACTGTGACAATAACGTTGTGTTACTTCAACTGTCTGCTAGTTTTGTTTTATTTGACAGTAATAGTATACTATATAAATGAAATATGTTGTATCGTACAAACAGCCCAACTATGTTATAATGAACATTTTTGTGTGTGAAATGTTGATTCGTGAATAAAATGTTTATCCTGAGCGCTGTCGCTTTTGGAGGCGTGTCTTGGATCGCAGATTAGTAATGAAATGGTAACATCACGTGTGTCTATCACCTGACATGTGATCACGTGAACATTTGGTTGTTGTGGCGGAACTATCCTAACTCGCTATTCGGGACTTTGAGAGCGATTTGAGAGATTATTATAAGCATTGAACGGTTACAATATAAAGTTGGGTTTTCAGTATCTTATAATAGACGTAATTGGTACTGTATAACATAACTGCAACACAATTAATATAAAAAACAGCAAGCACGTTGCCTTTAAATACAGCGTTCACCAACAAACAAACGTTTGTTGTTGACAACGTTTCCACATGTGCTTTCACATATTGACAGTCGTTGGTAAGTTATTTATAGTATATCACTAATTCTTGGACA
>JAODUO010000575.1:135000-142500 GCA_025642075.2 Ridgeia piscesae
GTCGACTGTTCCGGTCCCAGAAACAACCAGGATGATCATTATTAGCCGGAAGTTCGCAAATGGATTGTCTTGAATGCCGGGACCACGCGAACATGCAAATCATCAAAGGGCCCTTCGGTTGCGAACGTTTCATTTACAATGTGAATAATGACGAAATGTTTAAGTTACAACTATTGTTACGGGCTTAGATTTATCGATAAACATAATTTAGCAGGCAGCGCAAGTCTCCCACTAAAAAAATAATTTATGTATCGAGATAGATACAGAGAAATGGACATTTTGCCCAGTTCGCTTGCGGCAAATGCGACACGAATAGTTTCTCTTGAAACGTTCCACGATGACCGGTCATGAAACCAAACCCGCCAAAACAATCACATGTTGTCTTTGCCGCTTACCGGTCACGTGACGGCGCGCTGAGCGGAAACGAAAACAGTAGCGGCCCGTGCATTGAGCTGGCGGCGGGCTACAAGACGGACTTAACAACGGCCAGACACCTTGTTTTCACAGGTGACGGAACCCGACGAAAGCCGGACCTACGATGACAATGAGGCGGTGTCGCAGCGAAATAATCTCCGTCACACACCGTTTGTGCGTCGTTCGTAGGCCGCCGACGTGTTGCGACAGCGATACACGACATAGCCCGTAATTTCTATCCGCTGAGAAAACGTTGAGCTTTGATGTGTGGCTTTTGCCAGGCCGCGTATTGTTTTCGGGCAGTACTTTGTCCACGTGTCCGGTCTCTATGGGCCCGGCCAGGCCTTGACTCGGCCACTGACGGGTGAATATAGTGTTAATCCCACGCAAACTAGTAGAATAAAATCCTCCCGCTACGTGGAGCTGTGAATCTACATAAAATGTCGTATAAAGCGAGGTTTTATTTTTCCATTTACTGTTACGTTCTTATGACTACAACATGCATGTTGAAGGTTTACTGCCTGCTAATTTGTTTTTAGTGACCTTAGTAAGCTCGGAACAATTGTTCACAGTTTGAAACATTCCGCCTCCACCACGTTCAAACGGTAAATAAAACATCCCGTTTCAAAACAATACTGACTGGTAATAATGCCGAGATGAGCAGAGTTACCGTAACACTTTGAGATGTTTTACATGTCCACGTCTTAGACAGCAGACTTCGCGTTACAAATTGCTGCTCGGCCAATTCTGGGCAGATGATCTGGCATCCTCCCTTTAGAGGAAGACTGTGCGTTTTTGTTGTGGATTTGAGACCACGGGTGCGAAATAAGTTGACAGCCTCTCAACCCAAGACTGGTGGACACAGGGAGGCACAGGCAAAGTGAATCATCTAGGTAGAGACCCACTGTCAAAGGTGAAACTAATTTTATTTTTATTCCGCAGTGGAGACCTCTGGTGGAAAAAACATGTCCGTCCAATCAGCAATTCTCCCGTGTGCCTGTGCACGGGCGAACATTCGCACGGGTCGATGTCCCCCTTCTTATTCTAAACAAAGCATGTTTAATTTTTACCAGCTACGAATGTCACCCTAATCGTCCCAAAATGCAAACCTAAATCTACGAGCTACTCCATGTTCGTCAGTCAAACAGTCACGTTATTTATTTGTAAACTTGAAATGGTATTAGCATTGTGTATGTTAGTATTATTGTTGTTGTTTTGTAGTTGTTGTTGTTATTGATAATAATAATAATAATAATAGTAATAATAATAACAATAATAATAATAATAATAATAATAATAATAATAATAATAATAATAATAATAATAATAGTAGTAATAGTAATAGTATAGTAATAGTAGTAGTAGTTGCAGTAGTAGTAGTAGTTGTTGTTGCTGTAGTAGTAGTAGTAGTAGTAGTAGTAGTAGTAGTAGTAGTAGTAGTAGTAGTAGTTTGAGTAGTAGTAGTAGTAGTAGTAGTAGTAGTAGTAGTAGTAGTAGTAGTAGTAGTAGTAGTAGTAGTAGTAGTAGTAGTAGTAGTAGTAGTAGTAGTAGTAGTAGTAGTAGTAGTAGTAGTAGTAGTTGTAGTAGTAGTAGTAGTAGTAGTAGTAGTAGTAGTAGTAGTAGTAGTAGTACAATAATTTGTTTTGCTTATCTTACTTATCTCAATACATAATTTATACACATTTTATAATTCACCTGCGCTTCAAAAGAACGTCAGTTGGTGTGTCTTTATGATTCGATGTACTATGAAGCGTAAACAACGTGCCGAAGATTGTAAACAATGATTCATGTTAACCGCTCGCCTGCATTCACGATATATACCCCCGATAGACTCTCGCAGTGTTCAGTAGAACTCATGTAGGCCGTGAAACATGACCTGTAACCGACTATCTCTATCTGGACACATCACATGCGCCAGACCGCAAGAACTTCCAGGAATTCTAGGAATACGTCAACATCCCAGTAGCAAGCCACGTGAAACATCGCTGGAGTACTTTCGACGGAGCAGTGCTGATGTTTACGCTGCCCTAAATCCCAGGCTCTCGCTACAAACGGGACATTAGTCAATATTTAATGTCGTGTCATTGTGAGTTGTGAGCACGCTCCGGACAGTTCTGTTGAGGCGATATGACAGTCGATATGTGGTCTTCTATGTATGCTTCAGTTTGTTGTTACTTGCACTTTCTTGTTTACATTATACCTTTAGAAGGGTATTGAATGTTTCGTCTTCTTTCGCTTCTCTAACTTCTTTTGTTCTAAATGTTCTTGTTTTGGTCTCCTGTGTGGCCTCTTCCATTATCTTGATGTCACCTTGTGCACTTCTCTTCCCTCTTGCCTGTTCATTCCTCCCCTTTCCAGATCCCTCTTGACAGTATCTTACTTGGCTTACTTAGACTTAGACGCTCCCGCGTCATCACATGACACATGAGGCAGTCAGCGCTCTCCAGTTAGACTGGTCAGCAGTCACATCCAGATGTCATTCCAAGTCATGTTTACTCGTTGGAGATCTCGCTCGCTAGATGGCTTGGTGCCAGTTCATCTGGGCCGGCCTGTCCTCCTCCTTCCTCCGCGCGCCTAGAATAGTAGGCAACTTTGGTGGGGAAGAAGGGGTGAAACGTGCCCCACCCAACCAGTTGATCCTCCGCTTGCAGATCGCGCTGGTCACCGGTTTGTACTTCGAGCGATCCCTGACTTCCTTTGTGGTACTGAAGTCGCTCCATTTGATGCCCAATATCTTCCTTGTGCATCTTGAGTCGAAGACGTCATGTTTCTTTTCCGGACTTGATTTTAGATGCAAAGTATCGCAGCCATAGATTAAGGTGGGCAGGACGCTGTATCCCAGTCATAATTTCAATCAATCTTTTCGTCAGCCATTTTGTTTCTTTTCCCCCATGCGTATTCGGGTGTTCACGCTCTTTTTTGTTAATGTGTCCTTTTTGTAGATAACACATCCCAATTCAGTTTGCTCGCAGTTACTTTCGTTTTCAGTTTCGTCTTAATTCAAATCTCTTCCCTCTACTTACCGTCATCTACGTTCCAGTTCTTTTGTCAGTTTGCCCAGTCTACGAAACCGGTTATTCTCAGATTCTAGTAACATTGCCTCGTCTCTAAACCGCTCCCCGTTACAGGCCATGACAATACGTCTCATCACTTACAAACCAACAGCGCAGGCGGAATATCTGAGGCATACTATTTGCAACAGTAACGCACAAATCTTCCTGCCGTCTGCCGCTGTACGTTCTCAAGGCAATACGTAACTTAATGCGATTTGTCGAGCGCCCTCCGAGTTGTCGATGTCAGCGGGCGACAGCGGCTCCGGACAGCTGTAGATTAATTTAGATCTCGTTCGGCCGAGCCAGACCCGTTATTTGGTTATTTAATATTAATCTCGCAGCGGTGGCGCTCATGTCGGCTTCGACTGGGCACCGCGGGCGATATTACAGTGTCGCGTGTTCCCGGATGATTTATGAGCCCGGCCCAGCTCCCCGCGATATTAAGGGGATTAGTTGACGGATGGAGTTACGCTTACCGGATAATTGACTCAGTTGGGTGCCTCGTGAGTCGGTGTTACCGCTGGAGATAGCATAGCGTGTCTATACGGCGACGTCGTTGTCAAATCGCCCCGTTTGTGGTTGTGTCTGCATGGTGTGGTGTGATGTGGTGTGGTGTGGTGTGGTGTGGTGTGGTGTGGTGTGGTGTGGTGTGGTGTGGTGTGGTCAGTTAGCGCGGTGGAAACACGTAAAAACTGAGAGTTTGTGTAGGCCATGTGTCGTGTGGTTTTTGTGAAGTTCTTCAATCGTATATACGTACACAACACACACACGCACGCACGCATGCACGCGCACACACACACGCACGCACACACATATATACACACACGCACGCACGCACGCACGCACACACCCATACACGCAAGCATGCACGCACGCACGCACGCACACACACACGCCACGCCACGCCACGCCACGCCACGCCACGCCACGCCACGCCACGCCACGCCACGCCACGCCACGCCACGCCACGCCACGCCACGCCACGCCACACCACACCACACCACACCACACGCACACACACTCTTATGAAAACACGTTGTACTGACTGGTGTTATTCCCACGTAGCTGAGCTACTGAACCATGAAAACGGATTAATCAAACAATGCAAATGAAATGTTCGCACACAAAACCATGCGAATTACTGAAACACTGAATTATCGAAGAAACGAAACTGTGGCTGAACGGATGATCTTTGAGTGTTTATTTACAGACGGTCACTCCCGTTCTATGCCTACAATCTGCCTCTTTTGACGGCTCTGTTGTTGATACAAACGACAGACAAAAGATACGATTTTAATAGACTTATCGCCTGCATAGATATGTCTGTGTTACGGAAAAGTCGAAGGATATTCTCTATTTAGAATCACTCCTATTTCTGTAAGGGTAATCGTTTAGATTTGACTATTATGAAGGTTAGTCACTATGAGTGCGTGCGTGCATGCATGTATGCGTGGGAACACGCGTGCGTGCGTGTGTGCATATGGGTGTGTATTTTGCAATTTCGGTGCACAGTTCCGTGCAGATGACTAATAAACGCATCAAAATCAAATAAAACGTGTGTGAGAAAAAGTGCAAACGCAGAAACTCCAAATATAATTTTAATGTACTTTTCTTTGAAGCTAAGTGCGCATTCTTTTCAATTATTCATGTATTACAAATATGTTTATGAACCAACCTTATTCGTGTTATATACATCAACTGAGGTAATGACGTCACATCATGCTGAAAAAAGTGGCAGGAACGATTTAATATTCGATCTGGTGCATAGAATAAATATATTATTATTATTAGTAGTAGTAGTTATCTTTAATTGCCGTGCCGTGATGCCACAGAAACCAAAACATATGTTGCAAATCCCTCAATATAATCCAAACCATCTGGAAAACTAATAAGTCAATCCATCGCCAAGTCCACCAAGATATCCAACATTACAAGGCAAAGACCAAGTCAAACCATCTACTGGTTCTCTTGTTAACCATACAACTCAAGTCATTGACTGGTTCTCTATGATATAATACTACACGTGAGACCACCTATTGGTTCTCTTTTTAATCACACAACTCAAGTCATTCACTTGTTCTATATTGAGAACATACTGTCATACATGTTCATACAATTCAAAATCAAGTATTTAGTTATAACTATTCGAGTCAAATCATCTCCACGTTGTGTACACAAAACCACAGGAATAACAATTACACAATTCCACCTTTTCGACGCAAGAGCGACAACACATACGCGATGTAGATGTCCACAAACGTGAAACAATCACCACAGATCCTGTCGCGTACTGTACGACAGAGACGACCTACAGCCTATGGCCACGCCGTCCCTAAGCCTTCAGCGTCCCGCGCCAGGCTTGTCTTCAATGACACCGCATGACAGCATGATGTTCAAATCGACGCTGTCTAATTAACCGAAATTACCCGTTTTGCGACGACGAGATGAGATGTCACACTGCATTCGATTAATCTCCGATCACGCTCGAATTACACGTGTCGTGCGGCCAAGACAACGACGTGTTAGCGACCGAACTCTCTGTCGTCTGCTCCTTCCATTTCCCGCGCGGCTCAACCTCGGCGTCGGTCGTTGAGGGAGCAGGCATTTTTTCGACGCGTGCAACTCGAGTCGCCTGCAGCGGAAGTTGATATTCCCCCAAGGCGCTTGTACATGATGCTATTTTTGGACTGTTTCATCGCATGCGATTCGAATTCAGTGACTTTGGGCCATAGGTTTTCGTAGGTACGAAAGAGTTGAATGCGAGTCGTTCATTATTATGTTCACTAATGACATATGTCACCATTCAAATGCAACAACTACTTCCAATGAAAAGCATTCTTAATCGATGCTATGATTAATTAATTTTACAGACGAGTCTTGCAGGAAATTAAACACTGGGCGCAAAATTACGAACAGCTGTGTATGAGAAACCTCCTGTGTTCCCATACAGAACAGCTTAAGCATAAAATCATACCATTTAGGTTTTTTCTACAGAAATGCGACTATGATGAAATAATGACCTGACCCCTGTCTACGTGTCTGAAAAACCGGAAGTGTAGACGACGCAGACGCGACACGGGAAATGCAAAATGACACAGGCGCATATCCGATGGTTAGCGTTGTCATAGCAACAGAAATAACTTGTGGGAAAACACAAGCAACATTAGTGATTCCTTGTCAAACATGATTGGGCGTGCGATACTTCAAAAATTATTCATACAATACAGAATGGTATTGTGACTCTTTGTGGTGTATTATTTTCAAAAGAAGATAAGCCCAATTAAAAGAAATCTGATTCTCTCTCCACCCAATTTTGAAACAGAAACATTTCATCTTCCGGTGTGTTATCCCTTTCAGTGATGCAATCTCGAATATCTCGAAAAGCATTAAACCCCGGTACCATTACTGCGCTTATAATACTCGTTCCGGACATTATCTATAGCCGGTTGTATATCTGAGTGAACTGATGCAACGTGAACTGAACGAAATTGCTTGCTTTTGGATATGGTAACAAGAATATTCAAACCCGAGGTCATTCGATTAAAAATCCCATGTTTTTGTGGACAACTATAATATTACGCGTTACTGCGTCCCTCAGATAAATGTGAAAGCAATTATAACAACATGGCTTACTACTTCCCGTAGAAATCAGTTTGAAGTTGCTGTGGTTGAAGTAGAAATCATTAGTGTATAGAACACATATAATCTAGGCACGATGACGTCACACTATCACTTGTGCTTCTACGACTGTGGTCAGTCCCAAAATCAAATAGACTACGCGTCATTAGTCCAATTATAGTACTTCTGTGGTCACTCCAGGAATAAATGGCCAAATCATCAAGCAAGAATGCAAACACTACACCACCCTCCACCACCCACATCCCCATACACCCACCCGCCCACCCACCGCAGAGCCGTACTGTCAACCATTGTGGCGAGTGTCCTGCAGTCATCAGATGACAGTGTTTACGATGCTACTTTTGTCAGCGCCGTGCGCCAAAACACGCGTCGGCCATTGTGCAAAACGGGTTTT
>JAODUO010000575.1:147500-170000 GCA_025642075.2 Ridgeia piscesae
AATCTTCGCGCATTAATTGCATCATAACTTAAGACTTCTCAAAGAAGTCGAGTGGGTGTTCGATTGAAAAGGTGTGCCAGTGGTTGTGAATCGCTTTGGACAATATATGTCGCTCTGAAAGGACTTACCTCTTTACCTTTCACCTTCACGCAGTCAACTTGGGTGTGCAACTGTTTTGTGTTGACGTTTTTCGATGTTTTTTCTCTCTTAAAAAGCGCCCAAATTAATAGGTTGATGTCTGGCAACTATTCACATTGTACACATTTGCATATAAAAAATCAATTCGCGACGGAAAAAACTATTTGTGCATCAGCCCCTGGTGTTCATCGGGGACACTAATGTAATTCAACTCGTCAGTCAGTGAAACCGTTAACGCTACAGACAGATAAGTATCGTTTTTATTTTATATAAACTTAGCGTCCTTTCGCTGGTAAATGCTATGAGTTATAGCCAAATACAGTGTCGCCCGTAAGTTGCAGACTGTTAAATTATCATATATGTGGAATATGCTGTTAATTAACGACACGAAGTTTATAAATTTCGTACACCTATCATTAAATAACAACGCAGTAAGCAACTCTCAGGTCGGTGGGGTGTAGGCCGAGACAAAACTAATTCCATTTGGGGAAACCGGTTCTGTTAGATATGAAATTGTTACATACAAATTCGCGATGACTATTTAGAGAGGCATCGCAACAGAATCGCCAATAACAGCCCCACTGCACGATACTGCGATTAATCTCCATCCATTGCATCCCACTTCCCCTCCCTCTTCCTCCCCCCTCACCCCTCCACACCACCCCTCCACCTTCCCATGTCATGTCCACTGCAGCGGGGGTTCCAGCTGGAATGTGTCCAAAACGCCCCCTTCCAAAGTCACGCAAAAATTAAGTTATTCCGGACCGACGCGTCTGATTGAACAATACAGTAAGATGAACCAACTACAGTATGTATTGCGTGTGAATTTGTGAATTCAAAAGGGGTCAAAATTCTGAAAGAGAGGACATCTTTCTAATAAGTATGTAATTTCCACAATAATGTATATTTAATGTACGCCATTCCTTGTGGGACATAAACAGTGCAATTACGCCTGTTTACAATGTAATGAGATCGTTTGCTGTACGCGGACTACAATTCATGCTAAAAGTGTAAATCGGGAAAATCAGGACTTGGGTCTCTTTGAATTAACATATTCATATTGTATAGTTCCTCCAGTGGGACGGGCTAACGAGGTTGGTGTAAGGAATTACAGTCACCTTCGGCGCAGGACGAACGGAACAGTCGGGTGAGTTCACACTGCGCCCGTCGCACACTCCGACCACGTGACACTCCCGCACCTGCGCAGTAGCGTCGTCGACACGTGCGTCGTCCGCAGCGACCCCTGACGACTCCGGCACTCGAACGATTGTCGGCGCATGACGCGCGCGCGGTGACAAACTTTCATGTGTTCTATTTGTCTTAGCGCAGCGATAAAACAGCGACGCTACCCTAACAAGCGGTCGAAACCGTCCGTTTGATGTGTCGCCGCCTGCGACGTTTCGCTCGCCGTGTTTTTGCCGCGTCAACAATGGCGCCTTTGTCGTCGCCAGCGCCGCCATTTTGAGTATTCACCAACCGTTTTGCGCCGGCGAACCGGAGCGACACCTATGGCGGGGGATGGCATTTGTTAGGTACACTTACGACGGGGGTGCCTGACAGTAATACCCCACCCACTTTGACGATTATTGTTTGTTGCCTTTGTAGTTCGTCAGGTTGCTGACATGTTCTGTCACCGACAAAGCGTCACTTACCGGGGAGATGTTACGTTTCGTCGGGTCAGGTTTTTTCGGCGGGCAGCACTTTAGGGGAGAGAGCGTCACTCAAATATAGTGCTGCTCTGATGAATTTATGATTTCATCTGGACATACAAAGCGACAAAAGCATCAAGAGAGACACACGACGCCGCAGTGAAAGTTCTAAACGCGGCCGCGAAAACGCGTTTCTTTTTCTGTGCGCGTGCACAAAAGATGTAAAGAATTAAATAACAATTTATATGTAAAGTTTCCCTTTTATGAAACTCGACAGCAGGGCCGTGCTTCATAAATAACTGTCTTGTATTGTAAACGGTGGAAATGTCATAATCATACCACACAGAGCGCGTTTGTTATGTTGCGGAAACAATAATTATAACAATTACATACATAATTTGTTATTATTATTTATATAGTTGCATATAAAACGCGCTAAATTACCCACCCATATCAGAAAAGAATGCGCTATTTGGATACATTTCCGTTTTGTGACGACACAATTAAATCCTGGTATGGCGCACATCTTCGATGAAAATCGCAACAATGCATGATTCCTTTAGTTAGTTTAGTATTATGTGTTATGTTAATATTATATATATATATATATATATATATATATATATATATATATATATATATATATATATCATTATCCTTGTGATATATAAAATATATAAGACATATTATGCAAAATAATGTTTACTTTACTAAAATATAAGTGCGATGATGTAATATTGAATATAATTATTACATCATCTATTATATTTCTAAACAATATAATTCATTAGTACCTCAAATATATTATAACATATATATATATATATATATATATATATATATATATATATATATATATATAATATATATATATATATATATATATATATATATATATATATATATATATATATATATATACGTCAAATAATGTTTGTTCTGTTTATCGTCGACATGCAGAGTTATATATGTTTGTAGTTGCTCAATCGACGGGACAAATTCCTGTCGACAAATTGAATCAGTTTCGCCTTTAATGCACCTAACGTCGATTCTTCCGCGCCCTGCCCTAAGTAAACACCCGCCCTCTTCTCCATTACCCCCCGCGGTGCTGGTCAGTGTGTCGGCCGCGTGTCTGTGTTTGCTGACCATCGAAACAACACCGCAGCAATGACCGGTCCGGCACCTGCGACCGCTAACGGTCAGACATCAAAGGCAGACGCCGCCATCTGACCGCCGCTGGACAAACAACGGACACTGTCGGACAGACGTGCTTCGTGCGGGCCCAGAGGGGATAAAACGGGAGCGAGGGATGATGCCGTAACAGGCTCCTGGGGGTCAAACACGCTGGACAAGCGCAGTCCTCGAGTCTGACCACTCGACGCTATTGCGTAAGTAAACATCGTCCGCTCTCACGCCCTTTGTCGGCTCTCACGTGTCCACTCGCATGTCCACTCTAGTGGCGTCGATGACCACTCCCGCGTGAGCACGACATATCGGTCCGGCGGGCATTGTACGTCCAGCTATAGATGACCATAACGAGCCAGGAGGTGTGAAGATGACCGGCGACGTGGGAATTGACGGAGACGCCGAAGTGAAACTGGATCCGTCTTCTGGGAGCCCTAATGGGGCTTCACGGCGCCAGTGGACGCGAGCAGACTCTGTCCGTGATTACAGGAACGCACGTACACTCGGAGGACGGGTGTACGTTACCGAGTTGTTTGTGTTTGTAGTAGTTGTGTTTGTTGTACGTTCTGTCATTCATTGGTCATTTCATATTATCCCTGCCAATATCTGACTCACAAATCTATCTAATCACTCGATGTGTCCTCTCTCGCCGTTATAAGTGTAATATATAATCTTATAACGCAGTATATTTATTTCCTCTGCTACATTTCTCTGATAAATCTATGGTCCTTCGATCACCCTTTTCCAAACAACTTATTGTTCCTGAAACTAAGCTGAATATTGGCAAAGGTGCTTCCTATAGCGCTAACAATCTATAATCAACTCCCTATTACAATTAAATCTTCTGAAAATATAGCCACCTTTCATACAGAAACTGTAAACATATTGTTTGAAATTGCTTTTCCACCATAAAATATCGGCTGTTCGGCCGGTTCCATGCGCCAATTATGACTTTTATCTGTTCCCGTTTATGATTTTATTTGTCGCGCCTCTGAGCTTGAATTTTTTAGCATATGGGCGCTATAGAAGTGTTACAACTATTGTTGTTATTATTATGACTGTTCAAAGTCCCAATGGTTTATTCCCTGGCAAACTTGTTCATTCGAACTCAATCTCAACTTTTCCGGGAAGCGTTCAGCCGTGTTGCAGTTAATTCGTCCACTGTCTATAACCAGGCATTCATTAGTGCATCTAAGTGAACTGCAGCAACGCGGCAGAAAAATTTCAACTCGCTTCGAATGACGACGTGCTTCATCGTTATTAGTCCTTGCAACGTTTCCCAGACTTGTCTAATGATTTGCGTTTTGAACAAGGACAGCGATCAGAACATTGGCGTCTCTGTCTTTTTTAGTGTCAGGCGTTAGTAATCCATGGTATAAGCGGTGTGTATGGAAAGTATGGGGTGTATATGGGGTGTATATCCCAGTGACACGTGTAGAGTAACGATCCTCTGCCCTCTCCCCTCTCCCCTCTCCCCTCTCCCTCTCTCTCCTCTCCTCTCCCTCCCTCTCCTCTCCCTCTCCCTCTCCCTCTCCCCTCCCCTCCCCCCTCCCCTTCCTCTTCCCTTTCCCTTTCACTCTGTCCTCCCTTCCTCTCCTCTCCTCTCTCTCCTCGCTACCCTTTCTCCCCTCTCTGCTCTCTCTCCTCTCTCTTCAGGCCTCTCTCTCTCTCCTCTCTCCCCTCTCTCTCCTCTCTCTCTCTCTCTCTCTCTCTCTCTCTCCCTCTCTCTCCTCTCCCTTCTCTCTCCTCTCCTCTCTCTCCTCGCTACCCTTTCTCCCCTCTCTGCTCTCTCTCCTCTCTCTTCAGGCAATCCTCTCTCTCCTCTTCATCTCTCTCTCTCTCTCTCTCTCTCTGTCTCTCTCTCCTATCTCCCACTCCCCTCTCGTTCATCTCTCCAATGTCTCTCTCTATCCAGTCTCTCTTCCTTCCAGCCTCCTTTCACATCTCATCACTATTCTCTGGGTGCCGCCGTGACGTCACTGACTTGCTCCATTAAGTGGCGACTTGGAGAGCGACGTCACCAGGTGTTTCGGACGCTTGCTAAAAGCCCACGTGACGTGTAGAGCGCTGTCACAGCGGTGGTCGGCTTAAGTGGTCAGCAGCGAGAGTGGTCACCATGAGGATTTCCTGACCATTACAACGAAATCCATTTGTGGAGGTTGTTGGAGGTTGTTGTACGTCGGTAGTTGCAGAAGGGCGAATGCCACCATACACCACCAGGGGCAGACGACTACGTAACGGAAGGAGACAGACGACTACGTAACAGAAAGAGACAGACGACTACGTAACGGAAGGAGACAGACGACTACGTAACAGAATGAGACAGACGACTACGTAACGGAAGGAGACAGACGACTACGTAACAGAATGAGACAGACGACTACGTAACGGAAGGAGACAGACGACTACGTAACAGAATGAGACAGACGACTACGTAACAGAATGAGACAGACGACTACGTAATGGAAGGAGACAGAAGACTACGTAACGGAAGGAGACAGACGACTACGTAACAGAATGAGACAGACGACTACGTAACAGAATGAGACAGACGACTACGTAATGGAAGGAGACAGACGACTACGTAACAGAAGGAGACAGACGACTACGTAACAGAATGAGACAGACGACTACGTAACAGAAGGAGACAGACGACTACGTAACAGAAGGAGACAGACGACTACGTAACAGAAGGAGACAGACGACTACGTAACAGAAGGAGACAGACGACTACGTAACAGAAGGAGACAGACGACTACGTAACAGAAGGAGACAGACGACTACGTAACAGAATGAGACAGACGACTACGTAACAGAAGGAGACAGACGACTACGTAACAGAAGGAGACAGACGACTACGTAACAGAAGGAGACAGACGACTACGTAACAGAAGGAGACAGACGACTACGTAACAGAAGGAGACAGACGACTACGTAACAGAAGGAGACAGACGACTACGTAACAGAAGGAGACAGACGACTACGTAACAGAAGGAGACAGACGACTACGTAACAGAAGGAGACAGACGACTACGTAGCAGAAGGAGACAGACGACTACGTAACAGAAGGAGACAGACGACTACGTAACAGAAGGAGACAGACGACTACGTAACAGAAGGAGACAGACGACTACGTAACAGAAGGAGACAGACGACTACGTGGAAGGAGACAGACGACTACGTAACAGAGGAGACAGACGACTACGTAACAGAAGGAGACAGACGACTACGTAACAGAAGGAGACAGACGACTACGTAGCAGAAGGAGACAGACGACTACGTAACAAGAGACAGAGACGTAACAGAGGAGACAGACGACTACGTAGCAGAAGGAGACAGACGACTACGTAACAGAAGGAGACAGACGACTACGTAACAGAAGGAGACAGACGACTACGTAACAGAAGGAGACAGACGACTACGTAACAGAGGAAGACAGACGACTACGTAACAGAAGGAGACAGACGACTACGTAACAGAAGGAGACAGACGACTACGTAGCAGAAGGAGACAGACGACTACGTAACAGAAGGAGACAGACGACTACGTAACAGAAGGAGACAGACGACTACGTAACAGAAGGAGACAGAGAATACGTAACAGAAGGAGACAGACGACTACGTAACAGAAGGAGACAGACGACTACGTAACAGAGGAAGACAGACGACTACGTAACAGAAGGAGACAGACGACTACGTAACAGAAGGAGACAGACGACTACGTAACAGAAGGAGACAGACGACTACGTAACAGAAGGAGACAGACGACTACGTAACAGAAGGAGACAGACGACTACGTAACAGAAGGAGACAGACGACTACGTAACAGAAGGAGACAGACGACTACGTAACAGAAGGAGACAGACGACTACGTAACAGAAGGAGACAGACGACTACGTAACAGAAGGAGACAGACGACTACGTAGCAGAAGGAGACAGACGACTACGTAACAGAAGGAGACAGACGACTACGTAACAGAAGGAGACAGACGACTACGTAACAGAAGGAGACAGACGACTACGTAACGGAAGGAGACAGACGACTACGTAACAGAAGGAGACAGACGACTACGTAACAGAAGGAGACAGACGACTACGTAACGAAGGAGACAGACGACTACGTAACAGAAGGAGACAGACGACTACGTAACAGAAGGAGACAGACGACTACGTAACAGAAGGAGACAGACGACTACGTAACAGAAGGAGACAGACGACTACGTAACAGAAGGAGACAGACGACTACGTAACAGAAGGAGACAGACGACTACGTAACAGAAGGAGACAGACGACTACGTAACAGAAGGAGACAGACGACTACGTAACAGAAGGAGACAGACGACTACGTAACAGAAGGAGACAGACGACTACGTAACAGAAGGAGACAGACGACTACGTAACAGAAGGAGACAGACGACTACGTAACAGAAGGAGACAGACGACTACGTAACAGAAGGAGACAGACGACTACGTAACAGAAGGAGACAGACGACTACGTAACAGAAGGAGACAGACGACTACGTAACAGAAGGAGACAGACGACTACGTACGAAGGAGACAGACACTACGTAACAGAAGGAGACAGACGACTACGTAACAGAAGGAGACAGACGACTACGTAACAGAAGGAGACAGACGACTACGTAGCAGAAGGAGACAGACGACTACGTAACAGAAGGAGACAGACGACTACGTAACAGAAGGAGACAGACGACTACGTAACAGAGGAGACAGAGAATACGTAACAGAAGGAGACAGACGACTACGTAACAGAAGGAGACAGACGACTACGTAACAGAAGGAGACAGACGACTACGTAACAGAAGGAGACAGACGACTACGTAACAGAAGGAGACAGACGACTACGTAACAGAAGGAGACAGACGACTACGTAACAGAGGAAGACAGACGACTACGTAACAGAAGGAGACAGACGACTACGTAACAGAAGGAGACAGACGACTACGTAACAGAAGGAGACAGAGAATACGTAACAGAAGAGACAGACGACTACGTAACAGAAGGAGACAGACGACTACGTACAGAATGAGACAGACGACTACGTAACAGAAGAGACAGACGACTACGTAACAGAAGGAGACAGACGACTACGTAACGGAAGGAGACAGACGACTACGTAACGGAAGGAGACAGACGACTACGTAACAGAAGGAGACAGACGACTACGTAACAGAGAGACAGACGACTACGTAACAGAAAGAGACAGACGACTACGTAACAGAAGGAGACAGACGACTACGTAGCAGAAGGAGACAGACGACTACGTAACAGAAGGAGACAGACGACTACGTAACAGAAGGAGACAGACGACTACGTAACAGAAGGAGACAGACGACTACGTAACAGAAGGAGACAGACGACTACGTAACAGAAGGAGACAGACGACTACGTAACAGAAGGAGACAGACGACTACGTAACAGAAGGAGACAGACGACTACGTAACAGAAGGAGACAGACGACTACGTAACAGAAGGAGACAGACGACTACGTAACAGAAGGAGACAGACGACTACGTAACAGAAGGAGACAGATGAATACGTAACAGAAGGAGACAGACGACTACGTAACAGAAGGAGACAGACGACTACGTAACAGAGGAAGACAGACGACTACGTAACAGAAGGAGACAGACGACTACGTAACAGAAGGAGACAGACGACTACGTAACGGAAGGAGACAGACGACTACGTAACGGAAGGAGACAGACGACTACGTAACAGAAGAGAAGACGACTACGACGGGGCTACGTAACGGGACAACGTGTAGGGAGCAGACGACTACGTAACAGAAGGAGACAGACGACTACGTAACAGAAGGAGACAGACGACTACGTAACAGAAGGAGACAGACGACTACGTAACAGAAAGAGACAGACGACTACGTAACAGAAGGAGACAGACGACTACGTAACAGAAGGAGACAGACGACTACGTAACGGAAGGAGACAGACGACTACGTAACAGAAGGAGACAGACGACTACGTAACGGAAGGAGACAGACGACTACGTAACAGAGAGCAGCAGACAAAAACGACTACGTAACAGAAGAGACAGACGACTACGTACACTGGAAGGGAGACACGACAGACAGACACTACGTAACGGAAGGCAGACAAAAACAGACATACGTAACAGAAGGAGACAAACGACTACGTAACAGAAAGAGACAGACGACTACGTAATGGAAGGAGACAGACGACAACGTAACGGAAGGATACAGACGACTACGTAACGGAAGGAGACAGACGACAACGTAACGGAAGGATACAGACGACTACGTAACGGAAGGAGACAAACGACTACGTAACGGAAGGAGACAGACGACTACGTAACGGAAGGAGACATACTACTACGTAACAGAGGGAGACAGACGACTACGTAACAGAAAGAGACAGACGACTACGTAACAGGAAAGAGACAGACGACTACGTAACGGAAGGAGACAGACAACTACGTAACAGAGGAAGACAGACGACTACGTAACGGAGGGAGACAGACGACTACGTAACAGAGGAGACAGACGACTACGTAACGAAGGAGACAGACGACAACGTAACGGAAGGATACAGACGACTACATAACGGAAGGAGACAAACGACTACGTAACGGAAGGAGACAGACAACTACGTAACGGAAGGAGACAGACGACTACGTAACAGAGGAAGACAGACGACTACGTAACAGAAGGAGACAGACGACTACGTAACGGAAGGAGACAGACGACTACGTAACGGAAGGAGACAGACGACTACGTAACGGAAGGAGACAGACAACTACGTAACGGAAGGAGACAGACGACTAGTTAATGGAAGGAGACAGACCACTACATCATAGAAAGGTTCAGACAAATACGTCACATAAGTAAACAGACCGCTAAACCACAACTTATGTTAGAAACACGTTCCTGTGGCTTCAAGACATGTTCTACCGCGATCCCAATAATATGAACGGGATCTACGTTGGCCGTTCTGCTTGGGATGCAAAGCAGTTTTATACGGACGGCGGACGGCGGACGGCGGACGGCGGACGGCGGACGGCGGACGGCGGACGGCGGACGGCGGACGGCGGACGGCGGACGGCGGACGGCGGACGGCGGACGGCGGACGGCGGACGGCGGACGGCGGACGGCGGACGGCGGACGGCGGACGGCGGACGGCGGACGGCGACGAGACCGCGACGGACGCGGACAGCGGACAGCGGCGCAGGAATCGGACGGGACGGCGGACGGCGGACGGCGGACGGCGGACGGCGGACGGGACGGGACGGCGGACGGCGGACGGCGGACGGCGGACGACAACAATAATAATAACAACAATGAAGATTACGAATGACAACAGCTACTTTTACGAAATAACCCACATATGAGAAAGCGTAAAGAAACCAAAACAATCATTCTTCATGAGCAAATCTCAACACACAACATTTTATTTCATTTTATTCTGTGCAAACTCAACGCTGGTGACGGGGGTGGGAAGGGGTGGGGTAACGCGTCGGGTGGAGTGGGCGGGTGTACAGGCAGAGCGAGCGAGCGGCCACGTCGGCTGCCGTAAACGTCGCCATTCTCGCTAAATAAACACGACACTTGACAACGCGTCATTAACTTGGCAGTGGTCCCCTCTACTGTCGTCGTGGCTACTGGCGACACTGAGACCCCCGCCCGAACACTGGACGCCGGACAGCGTCGCACAGCGGCGAGGAATTCGTGACGGATTTGACGGCGGCCGCTCGGCGACAGCCTTCATAATATACACGTCACTCGTCGTTTGTCACATGCCGGGCTTGATCGGTGACAGCGGCGCGACTGTCGTCTGTCTGTCTGTCAATCGGGGACGCATGCTTGGTGACCACCGTAAATATTCCCATCCCGTCACGTGACGCATCCGGCGTCTGTCGTAACCGAAGATAATCAACACGTGCGCCGTGCGTTGTGGCGCTGGTGATAGAACGCCGACGATGGAATCTCGGCTCTATCGTCACACCGCCGTTTCAAGTCTTCGGCCGCCCCACGTTGTCTCAGTTCAACCAGCAGCGTGCTTGGATATGGACAACGTGTGCGCGTTGATAGTCTTCAGGAAGTAATTGCTGAATACTTCCTGAAGAAATGGCGAACGATGGATATTTGTTGGGTGTTTGTGCCTCTGAAATTGTCTTCTGCTAAAGTAAGGACCCAACGTGACCCGGTATGACATAGGAGCGAAATATTCTTATTTGTAATTTCGGTTCATTTACATATATACACTGGCACTTTTTAGTAACTTTTACGATTTATATAAATAATCAAAATATTAAGTGTTTTACTATGTTACATGTAATGCTTATTATTGTAATGTTATGAGATCACTTATAGGTAGCGATTCTTTCATCGTGTTCAGTTTATAAACAAACACCCAATATTCAATTTTGCAACGAAATATCGTGTTAAAATCAATTTAGTTTGATTTGAAAGACGGATATGGTTTGACAGAAAATGCATGTTGGTGGAAATTGAAGCGTCAAGCATTTCGAGAAGATCTGAAGACGAGATTCTTTGCTTAATTTAACAACTCCCGTATACATTCAGTGTGGTGAACGAAATCATGAAACGCTGAGAATACTCACTGTTTTGCGATATCCAATAGGCCAATTATTTCGTCGAGTTGTTACTCTCGTCAAAGCTATCTTGTCCAGCTTTGCTATCGACTAATTCAGTATCGCTGTTATTAATTAATATAAACAAACGATGTATTTTATAATGTATTTGATAGGTCGTTATTAGTATATTTTATTCACGCGCACAACTTTTCTACAATCCTAGAGGGACACATTGATAGCGGTAAAAACGATTCACAATTAAATGGAATGCAAATACATTCAATGATTTTCATCATTCAATATCTCTTGTCGCTGTCACTAACGTTAACACTAGGTATCATATCCGGTATTGACATGATTGTGTTTTGGGTAAGAATATAAATCACGATCGGTCTTGTTAATTAACTTTAAAACTATATATTTTGCATTGTGTTTGTGCTGTCGTTATAAAAATTGTATTGGCATGCACTACTAATTATTATTAATCGGGCAATCTTTCTAGAACCTTTAAGTATCATATTAATTTTGATAGCGATAAAAGCAACGTATACCACAATTAAACGGAATGCAAAAAAATAAACAGCAAACGAACAATGTAAGCGAAAGAATCACGCATAAACATCTTGTTATACAAACAGTGTAGCTCCGAACAATAAAGAATAAATAAGTCTGAGGGGACGTCACGTGATTCCTGACGTAACTTGGCAACTTCGATGTTTGCCAGCGACGAGCAAGTAGAATTTAATATATACACCAGACGTCGTCGGTTAGTCACGTTTAACGGGCGATGACAGAGATTGTCCGAGACCGCGCCGCTAAAACTAAACAAATACAGCGACAAACAATTCGGCACGGCGACAATACGACTTAGATACGTCTTGATTTTGTAGACGATCCGCTCAGAGCGTCGTCGATTGTTTCGTCTGTTGTCAAGTGTCCGCCATGATGTAGTCTCGCGGGAGTTGTGTGCCCGACACAGGGGGGTGGGAGGGTAAACAGGGAGGAAACGGGGTAAACATAGACTGGTTCTCGGCATTCTCAGTGTTTTTCACGTAAATAAACGATTTTTCAAACGTAACGGGCTATTGTTTAGATTTATTTGTCTCGGTTTGTTTTGTGTGTACGTGTGTGTTTGTTTGTGTGTGTTCGTGTGTGTGTGTGTGTGTGTGTGTGTGTGTGTGTGTGTGTGTGTGTGTGTGTGTGTGTGTGTGTGTGTGTGCGTGCGTGCGTGCGTGCGTGCGTGCGTGCGTGCGTGCGTGCGTGCGTGTGTGCGTTTGTGCGTTTGTGCGTTTGTACTGGATAAGCAGGCGCGAATATAAGTATATCGGTCCCTTCCTCCGTCCATCCTTCCGTGCAGGAAATCGTGCTTGCGTGCGTGCGGGCGTGCGAGTGTGCGTGCGTGCGTGCGTGCGTGCGGGCGTGCGGGCGTGAGCAACATCATACGTGAGTGTAGCATCACTGCGCATGTGCATGTATTTTATCGTTCATATATCGTAGTTCCATACGCGATTATCAAATGGCAGCGATAATCAGAATGTCAAAAACTCGGCGACACAGTCACACTGGCGCGACTGACTCGTTCCACAGTCTGTGTATGGCGGCGCTGTCATGCGTGACGTCATCAACAACGTTTTGTTCGACCGATTTACTAACGATGAATAATTAAGCACGTCAGACCCGTTACCAATGGCGTCGCCAATCAAGCGAAATGTCAGCTCTTTGTCGCCGCGGGCGGAGTGATCAATTATACACGCCGTGCGAGACGGTCCAGCGGCGGTCACCGCCAGTTGTCACGCATCACTGACTCCGACCATCAACACGTGCGACGTGATCGATAGAGCGCGGCTTATTGCACCCCCCTTATAGGCTAAGGTTAGTCGCCCTGAAACCCGTTAGTCCGACCTGAGGACCGTGTTTATTGCTCCTGGCTCGTAACCGGCTTTTGTGTTTCCCTACCAAAGCATGCTGTGACGCCGCTTGTATCGTTAATAATTTATTAATTGTTGTCTGACTGTCGAGTATTGTCTGAGAAAAAGGAAATCAATATCAATTCTGCGTGATTAGGAGATTTGCAATAAATAATTTACGTTCACGTTTACGCGTGTATTATCCGAACAAACTACCTGCATGAGACTAATTTCAAACCTTGAAATTGTGCAACGATCGACACACACACACATATATGATAAAAAGTATTGCGTGACATCAGAAGACCAGAAGACAAGATACGAGTATAATATGCATGTACGCTATACTTTTTACTAGACAAAAAGGTAAGTTCTTTATAGTGCAGTATCCAGTCCTCAGGACTGATCAAAGCGCGTTTACACTTTACTTCCCTGACAGACCTGTTCACTCAGACACCATCTCGGCTTCTCTGGGAAGCATCCAGCCATATGCTACAACTAATGCTCTTACACATATCCAGCACTGTCTATAGCCAGGTACTCATGTATACAGCTGAGTGAACTGGAGCAATGTAGAGGTGAAAACACTTGTCCAAGGTGTTAACACCGCAGCACAGGATTCGAATCCGGGTTCTCGTAGTCGAGAGTCCGACGCCCTACCCATGAGCCACTGCGCTCTACGCATAATATGGCGTTCTAACATAACTGAATGGTGCATAACTAGTTCTACTTATGTTCGGCAGCAAACAAGTTAATAAATAAAGTTTGTAACAAACTATATAGTTACGACATGGATGAAAGGCATGCGTTTTAATTAGTGCAATTTAAACCTATTTACACAGGTATGACGTGAGCATCAGGTCGTGTTTTTACCGCGTCACAATCTCAAATGGCTGAGCGTTGTGCTGCTGCCAACAATACGGATTTACCACTGCGCCCGTCAAATACATTTATCCCCGTGAGATGTGAGTATTAGCATCAAAACACCTAACCAGAAAATAATATAAATGCGTTCATTTTCTTTATAAATACTGGGATGGCGAATAAAACGTTAAATAAAGTGGGCTAGCTGGAATTTAATTGTAAGTGCAGGTATACTTGTTATAAAGTTGAATGGGTGATCAGGTAACGATTAAAATCGTATCAACAAATAAATCGGTATGAAATTCACAAACGTGACGTCATCTCACAAGCATTTTCAATGAAAATTAATAAATACAAGTGCATAATTTCCATATGAAAATTATGTACATTGGTTGATGCGGTTTTTTTCACTAGTGTTCAGAAAATATAATCGCTCCAAGTATAACGATTTGAATCGTTTCCGGGCACGCATCATTAGGAAATTCCTAGAAGTGGCAACGTTGCAGGGGTGTTCCCCTTATTCCGTACATATAAAAATCTAGCTAAAAAGCGAAGCATCTGTGTCCGTTCCTTTGACGTTTCACAATCGGGTCAACACTAGTATAGCAATACTAACTTACTTATCCTCTTGATCTAGGTCCGTTATAGCTACTTCCCGTTGTAGCTACTTCCCGTTATAGCTACTTCCCGTTATAGCTACTTCCCGCTGTAGCTACAGTTTCTTACCGTTACAGTTACTCGTTAAGTTTGACAGGAAAACTAGTCCCGTTATAGCTACTTATTTAATTATACAATTCAGGAGGGGACAACAAGGGGAGCATTGACTATTTTAGATTACTGTAAGATTTCTACATGAAACGTTAATGGTACTGAGTATACAATTTGATTTATTAAAAAGTAATGAAAGTCATCAATTATTCTTGTTATGTGATGGTAGGACGGCAGCATCAGGTTTAGCAACCATGAACTGGAAGATGTTGGGATGGTGTTTCCCACAACTTTCGCGTACTTGGAATTCCATCCCTCAACATGGTTGTTTGTTCATTTGTCAGTTTCTGTATACACATTCCACATGTCCATGGCGATCTTTGAATCATCAACAAGCCATGTATCCACAAAGTATTCGTTAAAAAGTATCACTTGACTTTGTGGAAATTCCTCAGTGGGACATACATCAAAGCCGTCCACCCCTTATGGACATCAGCTGGATGGAAATGAAATAGTTAATGCTCCCTCGTCTTATTACATTGTAAAATGGAGAAATAGAAAAAGTAGCTATAACGGGACTAGTTCAACTGTAAAACTTAATTACTAGCTATAACGGGAATACAAAAGTAGCTATAACGGGAAGTAGCTATAACGGGAAAACACTATCCTCTTCACCCAAGTTTGCGTCCAAACAAGCAAAGGTACGTTCTTTTAGCGCAGTAGCCAGTCCATATAGAAGTGCTCCGGCCGCTTTATGCTTCACTCAGTGACAGAGTTGTACAACCAAACGCCACCCGACTTCTCTGTGAATCGTAACCATAACCATAATGTTTATTTGACCCCAAATAGGTACGCAATTGTGTGTGCATGGTGGTGTGGTTCAACCCAGCGTTTTTACCGCAGCACTCTTGCGAGCCAGGGCGTCGCGCGGACCCGTGGGCAGTGGCATGCCACGCCGGAGACAGTGGGGTGTAGGGCCGGAGACACTCAGTCGGCACCGCACTGTTCGCTGAATTCCTCTCGAGTCGTTGTCAGTCATAAAACGTCTCCCTCCGTCGCCATGGCGTCCCGCGGCGACGTGGGAGGTCCCCGTTGTATTTCGATTATCTGAATAAGTGTTATTTACACAATGCGTACGTGCGTGTGTGCGTGCGTGCGTGCGCGTTTGTGTTCGTGAATACTTAATTTGCGCGTGATTCCACGTACGCGCGTTTGGGTGAGCGCACGCGCGTGTGTGTATACGCGCGTGAGTGCGTGCGTGCGTGTGCGCTTGTTATAGTTCTTCTTCTTCTATTAATCAGCCAACATCAATGTTTTGATGATTATGCTGATTTGTGGAGGTTGCAGTTAATATAGATAATTATAAATATATAAATATTTATAATATATATATATATATATATATATATATATATATATATATATATATATATATATATAATATATGTCTATATGACAGGCGTGCATACAAATGTAACCATATCACAATTATCGTGGTTCATTGAGAGGAAGAAATCCACTTACTCGGTGAGTTGACTCCATTTACTCCGTCAGTGATTTTAGCACCCTAATGTATGATGTTTATTAAAATAATGAAAACAGACATAAAATATTCCGACAGTTTTTTTTTGGGGTCGCCATTTAATATGTTAGTTTACACGTGGCTAATGGCGAACCACGTTACCGCAGTAGCCTGCGCGTATTTTGAGAATTGAGTCACGTTACGTCAATGCCGAATGAAGACATCACATTCTGTCCTCAATTCATGTGTCGTCGTTCGCTATGACTGTGCGCACAAAACAAATTACTCTCGTGTTTTCAGTTTTGTCGGGCATCGTTTATCTACTGTGTTATGACGTCACACTTCTCTCCAACGAAGATTTTAGTATGCCGCCCAGGTACTGCTTAATGACTCGTCGTCTTTTTTCTGATACGATGGTCGTGGAAATCTACATTATAAGTGAGCGTTGAAATTGTCTGCTTTATCGGTTCTATTCATCTCCTCGTTCCAGCGAAGGACCTTATATATCCACCCTTGACCCCTTGCTTCTGTGGAGCCCCCGTTTCTACCGACCCCCTGTTTATATTCCGTAACGTAGCATCACACGAAAACAACTCTTGTCCTTGATAAGGAGACACGTATCCTGCTATGTATGTTTATATTATGGAGGTACAATGCCAATATAGGGTTTTGTATGATGCAGTATTTGTCAATTATTTCAGCCACCACACAGTAATAGAAGTGCACAGCCATCTTTGTTAATGATAGTAATTATAAATTTTACATGAGGAAATATTTAGATACGTTTATGCTTCTATTTAAGCCTTTTGCTATGCGCTAGAGACGTGTAAAACTAAACTCACAATTTGTGTATTTTCTCTTTCTGTCAAATTAATATGCGTTTATTTGAACGACGATTTTAAAAGAACGTTATCATCATCATCATCATCATCATCATCATCATCATCATCATCATCATCATCATCATCATCATCATCATCATCATCATCATCATCATCATCATCATCATCATCATCATAATTATTATTTATATTACTATTGCAGCTACTGCTACTGCTACTGCTACTGCTACTGCTACTGCTACTGCTACTGCTACTGCTACTGCTACTGCTACTGCTACTGCTACTGCTACTGCTACTGCTACTGCTACTGCTACTGCTGCTGCTGCTGCTACTGCTACTGCTACTGCTACTGCTACTGCTACGCTCTGCTGCTGCTGCTGCTGCTGACTGCTACTGCTGCTGCTACTGCTACTGCTACTGCTACTGCTACTGCTGCTGCTCTGCTGCTGCTGCTGCTGCTGCTGCTGCTGCTACTGCTACTGCTGCTGCTGCTGCTACTGCTACTGCTACTGCTCTGCTACTGCTACTGCTACTGCTACTGCTACTGCTACTGCTACTGCTGCTGCTGCTGCTGCTGCTGCTGCTGCTGCTGCTGCTGCTGCTGCTGCTACTACTACTACTACTACTACTACTACTCTGCGACAGCAACAACAGCAACAACAACAACAACAACTACTACTACTACCAATATGACGAATTTGAAGGGAATTTTACATAGCGACATCAAACGAACGGAAATCAAAATCAAACGTCAGCAGGTCTGCGGAGACGGAAAAAGCGGAACTGACGTCACGGGTGGCGTCCTCGTGTCCGCGCTTTGATAGGTCGACGCACGGACGCGACACACGGCGACCCTCAACCGGTGGTTCCGAGCGACGAGATTACCCCCTGTCAGCCTCGTGCGCCGTGAGGATCCATCACGGCGCCGCAGACGGGTGATTAAGCGGGGTGTTTAGTTACGCCACGCTGCGACGCTGCATCGGCGGCGCATTCTCGCGTCGCCGGCCGGCTCTGTCGAGTATCATCCGCCGACCGACTGACACTGGGCGCCCGCTCGTCCGGCTGACTGGCGCCCTGTGTCGTCCCGCAGCACTAAAGTAATACTTAAAGAGCGCCCGACGAATCGGTTGTAGTCTTCAAGACGTTTGTGTTGCAGTCGGTCGTCGTTGAGGTTCTCGCTGGTAGCGGGGTGTCGTTATGAGACAAATGTTGGAATTTTTATATAGTTGTTCGATGCGGCTTGTGTTTTGTCCGTGGGTACGACGGGGGTGGGGTGGGATGGGAGGCGGTGTTAACACTTCGGTGGTATAGTGTTCAAGACGTCCACCCCTATTGAGGTTCTCACTTATGGCGGGTCTTGTTATAAGGAAAATATTGGAACTTTGATAGTTTTTAGATGCGTCTGATGTTTGTACCCATTGCGTTCGACGGCGGGTGGGGTGTGGGTGTGGGTGTGGGTGTGGGTGTGGGTGTGGGTGTGGGTGTGGGTGTGGGTGTGGGTGTGGGTGTGGGTGTGGGTGTGGGTGTGGGTGTGGGTGTGGGTGTGGGTGTGGGTGTGGGTGTGGGTGTGGGTGTGGGTGTGGGTGTGGGTGTGGGTGTGGGTGTGGGGGTGGGGGTGTGGGGTGGGTGGGTGTGGGGGTGGTGTGTGGGTGTGGGGGTGGGGTGTGGGTGTGGGGGAGGGGCTTAAACAGCGGTTAATGCTCTGGCTGTTGTCTTCAATACGGTCGGGTTCCAGTCCGCCCCAGTCGAAATGTTCTCTTCTAGCGGGGTGGCATGGGGCATGGGGCATGGGGCATGGGGCATGGGGCCTGGGGCATGGGGCATGGGGCATGGGGCATGGGGCATGGGGCATGGGGCATGGGGCATGGGGCATGGGGCATGGGGCATGGGGCATGGGGCATGGGGCATGGGGCATGGGGCATGGGGCATGGGGCATGGGGCATGGGGCATGGGGCATGGGGCATGGGGCATGGGGCATGGGGCATGGGGCATGGGGCATGGGGCATGGGGCATGGGGCATGGGGCATGGGGCATGGGGCATGGGGCATGGGGCATGGGGCATGGGGCATGGGGCAGGGGGCATGGGGCATGGGGCATGGGGCATGGGGCATGGGGCATGGGGCATGGGGCATGGGGCATGGGGCATGGGGCATGGGGCATGGGGCATGGGGCATGGGGCATGGGGCATGGGGCATGGGGCATGGGGCATGGGGCATGGGGCATGGGGCATGGGGCATGGGGCATGGGGCATGGGGCATGGGGCAGTGGGCAGTGGGCAGGGGGCAGGGGGAAGGGGGAAGGGGAAGGGGAAGGGAAGGGGAAGGGGAAGGGGAAGGGGAAGGGGAAGGGGGAAGGGGGAAGGGGGAAGGGGGAAGGGGGAAGGGGGAAGGGGGAAGGGGGAAGGGGGCAGGGGGAAGGGGAAGGGGCAGTGTCGAACTTTCGGCAGGTTCGTTCACCCTACGTTGCTCCAGCTCACTCACGCGTATGATTTAATACATGACTACAACATTTGTTGGATATCTATACACGGGTAGACTTATCGCAGTTATTTCAGCGTGTTTGAAATCTTACCAGAGATATTGTCCGGCCAAGGATGGAAGTGTAAGGGGTTTTGACAAGTCTGAGGAATGGGTATTATGCTGAGGAAGAACTTACAAGAGGATAGCGTACAGCTGGAATGTCAAAGATGTTTCAATGAGTTATTACTTAGACTTCCAAAATTTTGCTTTTACTACTGCTACGAAAACATCGATTCAGACTTACCGTGCGGAAGCGTCGAATTACGCAATTTTATAATATCCCTGAATAGATGCCATACAAGGTGTTTTGTGTTAACTAGTACGAATTGTATTGCATGTTATTCTAAAGCTTGTTTGTTATAACAGTTTATTATCAAAAAGTATTTATACCACTATTTTAATCAAAATAAAAGTGTTCTAAACAATCGTAATTGGAAATTGATTCCACATAGAAAATACCTGAAGTATAAATTATGACGCCGTTAGGAAAATTATATTTTTCTCAATTTACGGTCAAACCGACAGAGCTTGATACACACCATTATGAACGATACAATTCGCAGCAAATGTCACTAAGGAAATTTCATTTGATTTAACAGTATAAGGATATATATATATATATATATATATATATATATATATATATATATATATATATATATATATATATATATATATATATATATAACGCACATGACAATTAAAAACTTACTTCTATAAATACCGGACATAAACAACGCTGTCCGTTATTGACAGATCTGACAGACAGTGACAGTCGCCCCAACTCCCTCGTTGTTCCTCCCCCGTCTGTCGAGTCAATGTCCGGCAAACCCCCCTCGTACGACTGACCGATCACACAGCATCGACGCCTGGGAACTGACGACGTCTCGTGAATGCAGTTGGCGACTTGACGGGGAATCCGTCACACCAGTCGACTGTGGATTGTCTCCGCGATGCCGCAGCCAGATAACCCGTCTCCGTCAGTCTAGACTCAAACCCTGCCCCTCTCATCTCACACCCCGGCGAGGGGGTCCGCCTCGCGTCTAAACACCCCTCTAAGTGACCCCACCGCACGTGTTTACGCCACTAAGTGAATCTTCTTTGATGCAACCCCCTGTTTGCACTGGCGATTGTTTTTGAAGCGGACCGCTCGCTCTGTAGCAGTGAGCGTCGCTCGCGTCATTATCGCGTGCGTAGATCTGTTCTTTATGCAAATTTCGCTGCGAAACCCCGCATTTGTCTTCATAAAGTTCGCCGGGTTGCATGTAACCCGTTGTAGGGTGATGTTGCTACGGCAGACGAGAGAGGTTCCGGGTAGGATAATGGCCGATGACACGGAGTAAAACCTTTTACTTGATATTATACTCGCCTTTCATGTACCGACAGTTGGATGGTTCCGTGCAGTGGAGGTGGTCACCGTGTAGGTCAGTTTCCCAGTGGACAGTTGCTCTGTGGTCAAAAAAAGTTTACTCTTGCTAAGTGACAACAAGTTCGGTCAATGTAATAGTAATTAATATATAAAAATATATAATATATATATATATATATATATATATATATATATATATATATATATATATATATATATAAAAAGTGTGTGTGTATATTATATGTATGAATCATGTATGCAAAGACAAACAATTTTTTTATGTTTTAAATTAATTTGTTTACACATATATCGATTAATATTTGTACTATAATATTGTTAGGTCTATTTAGTTTAATGTTTTAAATTAATTATTATTTTGTAATACGTTTAGTCAAATAATCACAGATAATATGTTTTAATGTCTTAAATTATTTAAATTACTTTTATAGATACATGTTGTGTATTGTCTACATTATAATTATACATACGCTATAATATCTCTAATTATATATTATTTCATTCTATTTAACAAAAATGTACTCTGCATGTTTTATGTACCCATTCCAATCTCTATGATTGGCCAGAGTGAAATAAACCATTATTACACACACTTTGCGAAATATTTCGGATACCTATTAAAACATGATGTTTTACTTTATATAATATATAAGTATAAAAAAATTGACTGATCATTGGTATTATTATCAACGCTACTACACTCGTTCATTCTGTTTTAGAAAACTTTTTTGATGAATTTTAAACTGATAAAGCATACTACTTCTAATACAAAATGCATATACTAAAATGGTGCGAATGAATTAGTAACAAAAATGGCATATTTTACACACGATTCGAACAGTCAGTGGAGACTTAATTTCAATTACTCTGTAAAACAAACAGTCACAAACAATATTGGCCAATTAACCAATGGAACCAAAAAAGCGATCAGTCTGTCGGCCAATTATAACAAGATGAACCAAAGAATCCTCACAATTATGTATAATGTGTGTAAATAAACCGTCGACGTTTCTTGAACTATTTGTATCAGGCACGAATTTGCCTGTTTTGTCCTTTTCTTTGTGACGTTTCTGCCTATTTGGTGTGCCATTTTTGGAAGTGCCTTTTCGGATCTATTGGGAAATCGGGGAATTAGTTGTGAATATATATATTTTTTGTCCTTCGCCTTTTCTCACTTGGTTGGGTCAG
>JAODUO010000575.1:175000-185000 GCA_025642075.2 Ridgeia piscesae
GCACTACTTTCTCTAAAATCCCTTCCAACCTTTATCCTTGTTCCCAATTCTTCTCCCCGTCTGACCACGTCTCTCTTCCTGCTGTCCTCCCATCGCAACCTCGGCCTATCTAGTTATTGCATGCACAGTCGTTGGCCAACATTCACATTCGCCTTAGTATGTGTTGATTTTGTTTCTGATCTCAAACAAACGAATAATCAAACAACATGCACTTTTCAACAGCATAGATTTTGAAATTTAGTTGTTCGTGGGGCAAATAACTTGTTGTATGTGGACAAATGAATATTTGGTTCTACTTGACCATTGGGCAAATAAATAATATTATATATATATATATATATATATATATATATAAATATATATATATATATATATATATATATATATATATATATATATTATATATATATATATATATATATATATATATATATATATATATATATATATATATATATATATATATATATATATATATATATATATATATACGTCAGACTACATTCCAATTCATCATGTAATGCACGTTGAATATTGCAATAAAACTTTATTATTATTATTATTATATAAATAAATAAATAAATATAAATATATATATAAATATATATATATATATATATATATATATATATATTCTTTTTCTTGAACTAGAAACACGGAAAATCAATAAAGTCGTTACAGGTAAAAGTTCTACAGAATATTCAAATAATAGTTTCATCGACACCGCGAATATTTTTTGGATATGGATTCTGTATCTGTACTCTGACTGGCAAATTGATTCATGGAGACATCCCGCCAGTCACGTGACATCACACTACTTTCGCGAGGAGAAAACTGTAATTGGGTGTTTGTCATCTGAGAATATCTGAATAGGGCTGAGGTGGAATTACATTTATATCCATCTCCCTATTCAGCGCCCATTTAGCCCTTTCCCGAAGATAACTCAAACCCCGCCCCATTCTGCCTCGGCGGGAAGTCTTTGTAGGCTGCGGCGGCAGTCCCTTTTACGGGAGTGAGATTGTATTGAGAACATGGGCGTCGATCGGTGGGGGACGCGGGGGTCGCATCCCCCACTTTTCAGCATAAGAAATGCCCTACCCCACTTTTTTCAGTTCAGAAAAACAAATTTACATGCATATAGCGAGGCTGATCACTCCTCTCTCTTAAAACCCTACATCGGTCTAGTAGTAAAATTAATATACGAGTTCAGATATCAACTTCCGACAACCCAGTGGAAATTCACGAGATACATCGTTTGGTTGGCCGCAGCTCGCAACGAGATCTCAGTCCAGTAAATAGTCGTCATGCCGGGCTCTGTCAGTTTGCATCCTTGTGTTGATATATTAACAGGCACTAGCCATCAAGCACATAACAGATGATTATTTTTTGTTTGCCCTGTCACCCCTTGGATTGTAGCCTGGTCGCCCTGTACCCTGTACATCATGTCACCCTGTGAATCAGGCAAGGAGTTATGGGTGCAAAGTCTACCGTCCAAATCTTCAGTGATCTGGGCGGGCCATGGCCCATATTCAAATACATATAGCCAGCATAACTATTTTAAATACCATAACATAAAGACCTTTGTTTATTTTATAATTGGCACCAGACCAACAATAAATTGTTTTATATTTACTAAAATCATTTATATGTATTTCAGTAGTATATATAATATATATATATATATATATATATATATATATATATATATATATTATATAAATATATGTAAATATATATATATATATATATATATATATTTATATATATTTATATATATATATATATTGTATACCCTGTCCCCTACTTTAAAAACCGGATCGACCCCCTCGACTGAGAACACTCGCCAAGACGAAAGAGGCACCGTTTGGCTCGACTAAGGAAGACGTCGGCCTGCTGTCTCATTCGGCCAACGTAAACCTTGTCGCGTCGATGTGATCTCTTCACAGCGGGAGACGAGACCATAACGGGATTAACAACATTCTTGGATGGCTAGAATGCACTAAGACACGGAGACCATCTCCAGTATTTATATATCCTCTACATACCAAACCAGATTGGAACATCAAAGCAACACCTTTCATCTCTGTGTATCTTGGTCGTGATTGTAATTATTCCCGGCTTAAATTTACATTTCTTGTATTTCTTGGATTATTGAGATTATCTCTGTTGCACGAATGGAATGTGTGTGTGTGTGTGTGTGTGTGTGTTGTGTTGTGTGGCTTGTGCTGCTGTGTGTGTGTGTGTGTTGTTCGTTGCGTGGTGTGTGTGTGTGTGTGTGTGTGTGTGTGTGTGTGTGTGTGTGTGTGTGGTGTGTGTGTGTGTGTGTGTGTGTGTGGTGTGTGTGTGTGTGTGTGTGTAATGTGTTGTGTGAGTGAAGTGGTGTTGATTGTTGTTTGGTGTGTGTGTGTGTGTGTGTGTAATATCATATATATCACCAGCAGGCAAACAAGTGGGTTGCATTTCTTCTCTGGCTGTATGCTTAGTTACTTCTTTTTCTATTTCGACAACAAATACTGTCGACAGATGTTGAAATAAATCATCAGAAAAACAGTACTTTTTCAAATAAATATACACCCAGACAGTTATGCAGAGAGACAGACAGGCAGTCAGGCACAGAGACAGACAGACGCTCGCACACACGCACGGACACACACACACACACACACACACACACACACACACGCACGCACGACGCACGCACGCACGCACACACACGCACGCACACCACACAGCACGCACACACACACACACACACGCACACACACGCACCACACACACACACACACACACAAACCCTACCACCATGCATCCGTCAATTGTAGATCGTCCTGAACCCACAGACTATTTTAACAACGCAAACGTTTAACGTTTCCACTTATGAACAGTTACTAAAAACGCACAGGTAAATTGTCAGCGAATTGCAATGTCAACGCGAGAGTGAAGCGAACAAAACGCGTCGCCTGCTCGACGGGTGAAGTGAGACGTCGATATTCCGAGGCTGGTAATTGCCGTTGCACGCTACGCCTCTGGCGAATACGGCGGTCACACGACGCTATGAAAACTAGACATCAACCGGGCGCAAACCACAAGCGACGACTCATTTGAAGCATTAGTAGCCACACGACGGAATATCGGGTTTGGCCGTCAATCTCGTGTTGAACGCGTGGCGACAACTCCCTGCACGCGGGGACAGGGCCGACTGGGCGAGGTGACGGAATACCCCGAAGCCATTCGGGGGTTCGTTGATATCGTCACGGTCGGCGAGAGATCGGTTACGTTGTCAGATCGCGTCTTTCCGAGGCAACGGTTCGTCGGTAAAAATAGCACCAGTTGTCCACATCTGTGGTTTCGACGTATTTATTAAAGCGTCTAACTCGGTTAATTTTATTAGCAGGTTATTTTTGGGAAAATCGCCTCTTCTGTTTACTCGTCTAAATCCAAAACAAGTTTGCAAACAAAGAGAACCTTCCTAGTACCCAATGAAACATGCTGGATCGAGGAGTAACATTTTGGAAGTTCCTTTGATGACGTAATCAAACTATTAGCTTGTGTAATTCTGCATGCAGAATAAATTCGAATGATTCTCCAAATTGGAGTCTCACGTGAACACTCGATATACAAAATTATTATATTCATGTTTCTATGATTCATGACATAAATTTCGTGAACTGAAAGTTTGATGTCGACTTGGCAATTGGCTTTGCCAATAGCGAGGTGAAATTATCAACGTCATTTGTAGTAACTTATTCCTAGTATCTACTATCATGTTAAGAACATATTATTTTTGTACACTACTTTTATCTTGGCACATCGTTTCATTAATAATATTTGTTTACTGTATTTAAATATATTTATATTTTAGTTATTTTATTACTGTTTTTATTTGTATTTATTTAAAAAAAAACATTAGTAGTATTTTTAGTGCCACATTGGAAATAAGTTTTCTTCTGTGTACTTTCATGTGTTTTCCTCGGTATTATTATATATTTTCGGCTGCATCTTAATACATCTATTTGCATGAATACATGTTTACCAGATAAACACACTCACTCACTCATCAACATTGTACACATCTCTACAAAACATTAAACAAAAAGTAGATGTCTAAGACAAACTTAATTAACATTTAATATAATAAATAAATAGTCTTCTAAATGTCTCGCGAAACAAGAACTCTTTTTTAAGTGTATTAAAGATAGCAACAGTAAGTGTAGCCCTATTGACAGTAGGTTCACTTATTCAGTTCTGTAGATTTGTATATTTCGCCCCGGTTGTGGTTTCTATGGCGGAAACCAAACAGGTCACACCGAGTTTAGCAATTAGCAGTTAACGTCACTTGTTGCCGCAAATGTCGTGTTTACTATACATAGTAAACATATCTGCCATGTTTAATATTTGAATGTTTTACGTCACAACATTTAAACTGCAAACACTGACTTGGGTTTGTTAAACGCGCCATAAGCATGTAGTCTAGTATTAAGAACATCACAAGAACTTACACATAAGTATAAGTAATGCGTCTATTTAATAAGAGTGCCACAATTTTGTTGAAAGCATCGACATAGATTACGCAACTTGCGAAAATGCTCACGAATAGCCGCAAACCGCCATCCCGATCCACTGAACTGCTCGGTTACGTGTTTGAGCGAGATGAAAGGTCCCCGCGGATCGTATAAGACGCATCAAGAATCACGTCTGTTTATGCGCAATGACGTCATAGCCCCGCCCTAATTACCCCGAAGACGGGACGCCCACTCAGGACAAATAGGCTTATCGTGTCGTGATCTGTTCCCAGCTATCACGCGCCACCGTGGCCAGTCTGTCTTTATATAAAGAAGAACTACAGTATACAGAGTCTGCATGCTTTATTGTGTAATCATGCAAAATAATATTCCTGAAAACTACCAGAATGCATGTGGTTAAATTGTTTATTTTTCGCTAAGAATACTGTATTTATTCTATTTGAATGTTGACGCCCAAAAAGACGCAGGATGTGAAACCACAACGAACAGGGACAATGACAATCAACTTAATTGCTACGACACAGTGTAATTCTAGAAATTCTTAAATATTAATTACAACAGGCTACCGCATAGTTGTATGTAAGAACATTTGGTGATAATATAACTTGAGTCCGACACGTTTTATGCGTCATTTGAACAATGGTAATTAATGCATTGATGATTTGTAAGGTATCTTTAGGTAAGATGACGCTTTTTCATATTTGTGGCGTTTCTGTTCGTTTTCTTGCCCGTAAGAACAAACCAGGATTCATCCCTTTGAACAAAAACCAAAAACCGAGTCTTAACACAAAATGTGTGCTAAGCCTCGGCCTCTGTAATAATAGTTCTGTGTTTGGGGAATAATTATTTTAATTATTCCCCAAACACAGAACTATTATTATGGATCCAGTAGCAACAGTTTCGTAGTTCGTTTTGGTTTCAGCTTTGATCCAAAGTCACAATCTAATTGCAACATTGTTGTGAGAAATCGCTTTTAAGGCTTTCATTGTTGCAGTGTTTGCCTGAAGGTGCTCTATTAAAAAATCAGTACTCGCAGACAGTTATACATGCAGCCCGGAAATGTATTAGCCATTTGAAACTCACTTCTGACGGGCAGAGGGAGGACATTTCCTGATGACGAGGTATAAGTGATATGTGTTGTTGTCTAACAAAACCGGCAGAGTTGAACCTGTCACTATGCGTGCGTTTCGAGTGATAGGTGTGTTGTGTGTGTGTGTGTGGTGTGTGTGTGTGTGTGTGTGTGTGTGTGTGTGTGTGTGTGTGTGTGTGTGCGTGCGTGCGTGCGTGCGTTGTGCGTGCGTGCGTGCGTGCGTGCGTGATGTGTGTGTTCATGAAAAGAAATACAGAAGACGCAGAGTTTGGATGCGTTCAAGAAAACAATTATTAACGGTGCATACCTTTTACAAAGACAAAACCAACGTCAAATGTTTATGTTGCTTCACGTTACAAACCGAACACACACATGCACGCACGCACGCACGCACGCACGCACGCCCGCCCGCACGCACGCACGCACAAACACACACACACACACACACACACCCACACAAAACCACACTCAAATTATGTCTCACTACCAACCAACACACACATCGCACAGCACCCACGCCCGCACGCACACCACAACACACACACACACACACACACACACACACACACACACACACACACACACACACACACACACACACACACACACACACACACACACACACACACACACACACACACACACACACACACACACACACACACACACACACACACAACATCCGTATTAAAATAGATCAACACAAACGCCACAGCTCTGGCCCGGGTCGTCAGTAGGTGTTGGCAGCTGGGAACACACACACACACACAGGCGTCATCGTTTTTCTCGCCGCTGCCTTTCTGCAATCACAGGCGACGTTATAACGGTCTCGAATGGGGAAATAAATACGGGTCTGCGTCCGCCAACCACGCCTCCCTGGTTTCATTCTAAACGTTTAACAACCAGCTAATGACCCGCCGCCGACCCCCTAGACGCCCCGGCGCGCCAGTAATGAATGAACCCGGGATTTCACGCTGCTTAACTTTCCAAGAGCACCATAAAGTCGTCGCCTGCCGTTCTGCATCGGTCGGCAGCTCGGCAAAACACGCGCGACGCACATCGGGTATACGCGATACCCGTTTAACCTGATCTCGATCGATTAAGAAATCAGTGCGTATTCAACGCGAGCGCCTTCTTCGCAGTTATATTTGCCAATTAAAGTCGCTATTGTCTAAAATCAAATGTGCAATTAGGTGGATTGTATAATTACTGCACTCAAGAGACTTGTTAAGATAAGATGTCGATTGTGAATCTGAGTTAAATGAAGATTCGCCATAACTGTGTAATGCGTAATAATTATGGGTTAATTTGCGATTATATTTTCTTTAATTTATTTCTCGTATTGTATGGCTGATAACTTAATTTACCGTTTCCCAAAGCGGATATTTAATTGAGTTAATGAAAGAGTATATTTGCTGATCATTCTTTTATAATTTAATAACCAAAACAACACAGGGACCAAACTGGGCTAGCACTGTACCTCGTCGCCTGATGATGTCCGTCCGTCCGTCCGTCCGTCCGTCCGTCCGTCCGTCCGTCCGTCCGTCCGTCCGTCCGTCCGTCCGTCCGTCCGTCCGTCCGTCCGTCCGTCCGTCGTCCGTCCGTCCGTCCGTCCGTCCGTCCGTCCGTCCGTCCGTCCGTCCGTCCGTCTCCGTCCGTCGTCCGTCCGTCGTCCGTCCGTCCGTCCGTGTCTGTCCGTCCGTCCGTCGTCCGTCCGTCCGTCCGTCCGTCCGTCCGTCCGTCCGTCCGTCCGTCCGTCCGTCCGTCCGTCCGTCCGTCCGTCCGTCCGTCCGTCCGTCCGTCCGTCCGTCCGTCCGTCCGTCCGTCCGTCCGTCCGTCCGTCCGTCCGTCCGTCCGTCCGTCCGTCTCGTCCGTCGTCCGTCCTGTCCGTCCGTCCGTCTCGTCTGTCGTCGTCCGTCCGTCTCGTCCGTCCGTCGTCGTCTGTCCGTCTCGTCGTCCGTCCGTCCGTCCGTCCGTCCGTCCGTCCGTCGTCGTCCGTCCGTCGTCCGTCCGTCCGTCCGTCCGTCCTGTCCTGTCGTCCGTCCGTCCGTCCGTCCGTCCGTCGTCGTCGTCCGTCCGTCTCGTCCTGTCCGTCCGTCCGTCCGTCCGTCCGTCCGTCCGTCCGTCGTCGTCCGTCGTCGTCCGTCCGTCCGTCCGTCCGTCCGTCCGTCCGTCCGTCCGTCCGTCCGTCCTGTCCGTCCGTCCGTCCGTCCGTCCGTCCGTCCGTCCGTCCGTCCGTCCGTCCGTCCGTCCGTCCGTCCGTCCGTCCGTCCGTCCGTCCGTCCGTCCGTCCGTCCGTCCGTTCCGTCCGTCCGTCCGTCCGTCCGTCCGTCACCGTCGTCTGTCCGTCCGTGCGATCCGTCCGTCCAGGTCGTCGCCGTCCGTCGTACGTCGTGTCGTGTCGCACAGTCGATGTCATTGCGTACATTGTCAAGATGTCGTCGTCGACAGCAGTCAGTCGCGCTCGTGTCGTACCAGCCACATCAGGCAGGTCGACACAGTCATGTCAGTGTCGACACAGTCAGTCAGCTCAGCGACACAGTCAGTGTCATTAAGGCACACAGCGACGTGATCGAGTGTCGATCACAGTCATGTCAGTTCCGACACATCCAGTCGCCGCGACAAGCGAGTCAGCACTTAATTAGCGGCACACAGCGCGTGTCGACATCGCAAACGTTTCAATGTCTCCGCTGACAATCACGACGCCCGACAAGCGAGTCACACTTGCAAGCGCGCGGCGACAGAGACCGTCCGACATGCAGACGCACCCAATTCTGAGCTCACTACAACAAGCGCACCGACACACACACACACACATGCACGCGACGCACACACACACACACGCACGACACACGACACACACACACACAAACACACACACACACACGCACACACACACACACACACACACACACACACACACACACACACACACACACACACACACACACACACACACAACACACACACACACACACACACACACACACACACACACACACGAACAACACAGCACACACAAAACACAGGCTTGCACATGCACGCCACCACAACCACACACACAACACACACACACACACACACACACACACACACACACACACACACAGCACAACGACACAGGCACACACATATACGTACATGTTGTCTTGCATGCATGCGTGTATGCGTGCGTGCATGCGTGCGTGCGTGCGTACGTGCGTGCGTGAGTGCGGTTGTGTATGCAAGGACGCAATAACAATTATCGCAACGTACATTAGATGCATTATTGGTGACGTATCGTCATTTGTTACTGCCAGTTTAGCACGTACTCGCGTTTTGCTAACGATGCATGCACACGCTATTACTTAGGATGACTGTGATGTTTCGTGGGAGCTGCGGAAAATATTGATTACGCTACTGATCAAACAACAAGAACAAAAGTCACTATAATGTTTTTGAGCTAGATGGTGACTTTTCTCATTCCAGTTATAGTTATGTCCCGACGGTTAGAAACGCCGGGGTTTTATGTTCCAGAATGGGGCATACATTTTGGGAATTGAGGAGAACCCCATAATTATAAACGTCCTGCTAGAGTTATACGAGCCGCGTGTTCCCACGGGCACACCTGCTAGCCTACTGCCCCATTGTAAGAGACTAATTACCCGTTCTTTCGTCTCCGTTGCATCTCAGAGTCCCGTCATTTTGTCTTCTGACAATTACGCCGCTACATTACGTAAACTCAGTTTTCGCGCAATATCTGTTGGTCTTTCTTGTCGTCTAGTGTCGACTCTAAGATTCTTGTCTGTCGGATAATTCAGAACTATATACGGATGTATTTGTTTGTCCGTTTTCGGACGTTGCAATCTTGTCGTATTGTCTGAAGATTGCCTGTCTTGCCACAGACCAGGAGTTCATTTCTAATTTGAATTGTGCTATCATTAAAATCGCATGCCATATTCTACAATGAAGAATGATTGTTGGCTAAAGTGACATACAAGTGTACAAAAATGTAGACATTAGAAGACTACAAGAATTTTTTTCCACAAACAAGGATATTTGACAGAGAAACAATAGATACATATAAAACATAATTTCAAATTCTTGAAAAATTACTTTGGTATCTTTTAGTCTCTTCACAAGTATTGGTCAAGGACAAAACATATGCTACCTGTCAGTGCGTACGTGCATGCGTACGTATACGTTCTTATTTAAGCATGACGTAATATTCTGTGGTCTCAGCCTCTTGGAAATCCCGCAAGTTCTTTGCAACGGAACTAATACCAGAAACGGATTTGGCGTCACAAGCACCAGTAGTTAAATGGCCTGAATTAATTGAGGACACCTTATAATAGACTTGCTCCTGACACCTCGCCATGCGATACCAAAAGACAAGGACCTGCTTAAT